>JMFS01030198.1:0-22257 GCA_000699545.1 Podiceps cristatus | reverse complement strand
TCCAACTAATTTTAACCATCTTTTTTTCTCTTCAGGAAACAAGTCAGCTTCCCCTGGCCTTTGGAGAAAATAAGAAAATCCCTTTAAATTAATCCAGCTGATGGTTGTTCTTTTAGCAATAAACTGCTATTCATCAAGAATTTAAGAAACAGCGAATAATTTAAGATGACCCTGAGAATACAATGAGGATGGAAAGGGTAAAAGCTGATATGTTATATAAAACAGGTTATTTTTATATGGAACATGTGTTTGGAGTATTTGCCACAGTTTGGATTTGGCTGCAAATTCTCATTGTTTTGGCAAGTTTATCCCATGCAATGAATTGCAAGCAGATGGGCGAGTGTTGAGCAACGCAAGGCAAGTGAGAGGTACAAGGTGCCTCAAGTGGCACTTTAAAAGCAGTATACTTGGCTGACATACTGTCACAGAATAAAAAACCTGAGATGCAAAATGACGAAGAAAATTCACTGTTAACCTTCAAATTGCAAATTGTACATTGTATTTTGTATACTACAGGTGCTCTGAGTCAGTGGGGATTTTCTATCACCCAGCATCAGTTTTAGGGCATGTCCACTTATCCCATGTTTATAATTTGATGACTTACCCCTTATGTATCATAGATGTTTAGCTCATATCTAGGGGTTTTTTTGAAAGATAAACCTTTTTTTTACTACCCATGAGACTTCCTAGGAAAAAATAGTGAGAGCTGCATGTCCTTTATAAACAACTTCTGGTAGTTTTTCAAACCTCCTTAATATTCATAAAAGAAATCTCCTAGAAAGTGATTGTCTAATTAAAGATCTACTTTTATCAATTGTGCTTTACAGTCTACTTGAGCTTTCAGAGTTTCAGTCAAGCTCTTTAATTTTAAAACTCATGGATTATTGCTTTGAGCACCAGGGATCAAAGCAGTAATACCACTATTAAATGTCATGGTACTTACTTGTCTCTTGTATTATTGTTGGTAAGTAGTATTTTAGTTCCTCATTTAAATTAGCCACTTCTAAACTAGAGATTGCTGCTCCTGTGGCTTCTTCTAAGTGGCTGGACTTTCAAGGGAGAGTGTGCTTTAAACACCTCATTTTTTAAATGGTCATTAGCAGTAACCATTGGAAGATTATTGATTTCCTTGCAGTCTGGAAATGTATGGAGTGCTGTATAATTACAAGTGGCTTTGAACAGTGCAATGTGTATAATTTAATGTTTTATAGTGACTCTTTAGTTGCATTTTTAATAGGGTTATTAGGCAGCTTATGCATGGTTTTGTATAGAACTGAGAACATAGGGCTGAGTGGGACCTGATACCTGTCTGTAAGACCAGTGGTGCCTACTCCTGGCACGGCAAAGGGCTCAGGGACTCCCAAGGAAGCAGAGAGAGGGGGATGTTTCTTCACTAATCTTCCAGCAGCCAACTGGTTTCATCCCCAGGAACCTGCTGGGTCAGATGTAGCTTCTGATGTGTTTAGTCTCTGTCATTACCATGTTAGTCCATCGTACAGCTGTCTTAGCCCCTGTTGGGAAGAGGTGTCGCAGGTCTCCTACCTGGTATGTGAAGAACAAGTCCTTTTGATTTGTTTTGAACATAACTTCTGCTTTCTTTGCTCTGCCTCCCTTGATTTTTTCTGGAGAAGATGGTGAAGAGCCTCTCTGTACATGTCACTCATGATTTGTAGACCACTGCTGGGGTAGCTGTACCTCTCTCATACTAATAACTGTTCTCTGCCTCTTCTCCCCCTCCACTCCAGAAAGCAGCATTGCCTGTTAAAGGCACTTAATAAGTGTGTTGAGTCCAGGAATTATGACTGAATCCAAGTGGCACTTGCCAGTTTTAGGAAGGGATTCAATTTGTTTGGACCTGGGTCTTCTGATTGCTGATACTGAGAGACCTCATCATCCCCAAAAGGTTCATTTACTGCTTCAAACCCAAATGAATCACAACCACAGCCGAAAAACGGGGCCTCTTGGATGGGAGGGCAGCAAGAGTTAAGCAAGTTCAATAGAACTATGCAAGAGTAAAGCAAGTTCAATGGAAAGATGCAAGAGT
Source organism: Podiceps cristatus (assembly GCA_000699545.1). NCBI lineage: Eukaryota > Metazoa > Chordata > Aves > Podicipediformes > Podicipedidae > Podiceps > Podiceps cristatus. The sequence continues at coordinate 20,213 of JMFS01030198.1, read as the reverse complement.
GTAATATATTATTCCACAGAATAAAGACACTGAGATATTCCACATAGTACATATGGTCCAACACCCAGGTGAATTTATGCTATTATGTAACTCTGAGATCTAGGGCATGCGTAAGGCTAAGCTGTGAGGTTACAATACTACTTCTGTTGCTGGAGCTACTACAGTCTTAATATAAGCACCTAGCCAAGCCCACCTGAATATGAAATATATTTCAAAATAGAGTTTTTGTGCAAAGGACCTCTGCCTAAATTAGGCTATTAGCAAATAGAAGTAGTTAAAGTAACGTGAGAGAACTAGAAAGTCCTGTGTAAATTTCACTTTTCCTGACTTTTTTTTTTTTTTTGTCCTTTTTTGTTTTAAGTCTAGATTTCAGCCAGGTAGGTCAGGTGGAAATCAAGCATTGCTTGATGCTTGACTTGTGTGGCTGCCAGTTCTATTTAAAGTCACCAGAGCATGTTTTTACACCATCAGGTCATTATTTTTAATAGAAGCCTGTTCTGGTAGGTAGTGGAACTGTAGTTCAGTTCCTCACCAGTATTTCTGGAGAGGGATATGGACAGTGTTTGGAAAGAGCTTTGATACCCTCACAAAGATGCTGTGCAAGTGCAAAACAAGTCAGTTGAAATATTTTTCTAGACAAAACTCTACTTCCCTAAGCGTTGAATTTTGAACTATTTATCATTATTTTCTTCTGTGCCTGGTTTATTAACTTTTTTCCCTGATAAAAAATATATGTAACTCTAAATTTCAGTTTCTTATAACTGTATTTACTGCATTTTTCTTGCAGACTGAATAGCTACAGTAAAAGATGATGATTCTGTTTTTCAAGTGTTCTAACCATGTTAGGAATTTATCCCCTTGATACAAGCAGTTTGTTATCCTTGCTACAGATAAATACTTTCTGCAACTACCAATGACTGTACTAGACTGGAAAGAGTTTTCAGTGTTTGCAACTCAAAGCCTAGATATCTTTGTTGAATCAGAAGCACTTTATAGTGACTAAAACTTTATGACATAGGAACAAGAAAAAAGTAATTAAGTAAATGAAATGTCAATTGTTACCTTAGGCAGAAAATCAACCCCTTTAGCAGGAAAACTCTTCCAAATTTCAGCCTTTGCAGTATCAGCCAATTATCAGTCTGGTGATCCTGATTTAGGCCATTGCCTCAGGGAAGTCAATAGGTCAAGCTGAGCTACTCATTTCATTGATGTGCCTGACCTAAGTGGAAGAAAGCCATTTCTATTATGAAACAAAAAACCCCTGGTTTTGTGGAGGAGTTCTGGCCAATGAAGTGTTGAAGAAGAACTGGTAAGAAGGTGCATGGACCCTGAATGCTTTTTGCCTGGTGGTTCTGCTCAGCAGGTTCTGATGGTGCTTGGCCATTAGGCAGAAACAGCAGTTCTGTAGGGTGGCTGAAAGAAAGGTAATTCGTATGCTTGTAACTTGCAGAAGACCCTAGCAGATTCTGCACAGTTAGAGGCTGTTATAGATGGGAATTTGGCCTGTATATTGAAGCCAGATAAAGCTGGGAAGACTTAACAGAAAGAAATATTTTAATATTTTGCTGTATGCTCTAATTTTTGTGTTCTCCTCAGGACTTGTCAGTGAGTACTAGCGTAAAGCTGAATGCCTTTTTCAGGAATATTAGTAGAGACTAAAAGCACTGAGAAGAAAGTATCAGCGTTTCAACGAGTTATCGCACTCATTATTTTCTTAGTGTATGAAGGAGATAATACTGCTGGAATGGACTCTGGCTTGAAGGGAAGGGCCAAAAAAACCTTCAATGGGATAGCTGACCTCTGAAAAGAATGGAAGGATGGACTTCTCTAGGATGGACTAGATCTCCAGTTGAACAGCTATGAATAAAGCAGTCCAACATTTGTGCTCCTAAGGTGAGAAACACCCTCACTTAAAACTTTTGAAGAAACTTTAAAAATCATACATTTTTTTTACCAAAAAATCAAGTTGTTTTATCAGCTTGGACTTCAGCAACACAAAAGTGATTGTTTTATTAAGCTGTAATCTATTGAATCAGAAAAATATGAAATGCAATTTGGTTAACAGCACACAACTATTAATAAGTACCCAATGACTATTGCACAAATTAGTAAAAATTATAGCTGATTTCCAAATACTTAATCTCTGGAATAACTGGCTTTGCTCAGGTTATTCTTCTTGATGAAACATGCTCTCTGTAGTACTCTCCAGGCTGCAATGCATGCCACAGGAGATCAGTCTTAGTCCTTACTATGGACTGGTTAGTAGACCGTTATCCCACTTCTTGGTGTATTCAATGGAGAGGCCATTACAATGGTGGTCAACTTGTGTTTATCAATTTTGGGATCCATGAATGCAAGGATTGCGCTTATTCGTGGCCAGCTCAGAGATTTAGAAATTTCAGTTTTTTCCTCCATACGCAGGCCAAGCTACAGTTTTGTTCTTAATTGAAAATCCTGGCTGTGATTGATCAGCTAATGATAATAAACTTCTAGATAGACAATACTAATTAAGGATTATTTGTAGTCTGCCCATAATTCACAATGCTGAAAATTATAAATGAAACTTCTATAGGAGCTCAGGTCTCTGCTGGTGAAAAAAATGTTATCTCAGCTGCTCTGCTGGCTGCCAAGCAAAGGGGACCTGACGGAGGACTTTGTGTCCCAGAAAATCCTGCTCCACTCTGCCTTTATGCTGTGACAGGAAAAAAAAGAGATTCATCAAGTATGTCATACTTCCAGTACATAAGAAAGATGTATAATGTACTCAGTAGCTGCTGGTTTACCTGTATTTTATATGTCACTTATGAACACAGATGCCCGTAAGTACACACATTTTTATCAGTAATATAAATATTGAATTTTCACAGAAACATTACCCTGATTAATGATGGAAATTTGAAACAAAAGGCTATGAAGTGCTCTAACAACAGCATGTTAATCTGTTGAAAGTAATGATAAAACCTTTAAAGTAGTGTGCTGTAATTACAGCAATAAGTAATTAGTACATTTAAAGGGCAGAAATAGTGCTCTGCCTGAATTCAGTGGAGGGTAGCCAGGCAACAATATAAAGTAGCATTTTTGAGGCAAATGTGAGGAAACATGCTTTGACCTGAAATATAATTATCTTTAAATGGACAAAACTGTCCAGGTACTTTTGCTAAGAGTGTTGGGCTCTTAATAGCTGGAACTGTCTGAAACAGATATATATATGCAGCCATACATCAGATGGGTGACATGAGTATCGTCCTTTGTAAAAACCTTCCAAGTTTCCTACGTAGTTTGTAAGGCAAAGCCAAAGTGGTTGGGCAGCTTCTGAAATCAGGGAACAGAGGAGTTTCATAGAAGGAGGGTAGACATGTACAGCAATCTCTAACAACAGGGTGCTGTCGAATAACCCGTGGCATCCTCATTCATTCTCTGGATGTAGCAGAAAGTTATGATATCATAGGAGTAACTGAAGCATGGTGGGGCAGCTCACATGACTAAAGCATCATGATGAATGGCTATAGGCTGTTTCATAAAGACAGGCAGGGGAGAAGAGGAAGAGGCGTTGCGCTGTATGTTAAGGAGAACCTTGAACGTATAGAAGTCAACTACAGCGATTATGGAAGCCCTAACAAATGCCTCTGGGTTAATATCACTTCCATCTACAAGAAGGACTTAAAGAAGGATCAAGGAAATTATAGGACCATCAGTCTTAATTTAGCCCCTGGGAAAGTTATGGAATGAATCCTCCTGGGGGCTATCACAAGTCAAATGAAGCACGTGGTCAGGAAAAGCCAGCACAGATTCACCGAGGGCAAATCATGCTTGACAAACCTGATCACCATCTATAACTAACCTTCTCAGCTGATGTGGGGCAAGTGATGGGCATTTTCTACCTGGATTTTTCCAAGGCTTTTGGTGTGGTTTCCCATAGCCTTCTCCTAGAGAAACTAATGCATTACAGTCTAGAGAAGTGGTCGATGCAGTGGCTGGGGAACTGTCTGACAGGCTGCACCCAGTGATTGGTGATAAATAGCTCCTTTTCAAACTGGCAACCTGTCACAAGTGGGGTCCCCCAGTCAATGATATTGGACTCAACACTGTTTAATAACTTCATAAGTGATCTGGATGATGGGATCAGGTGTACCCCGATGACGTTTGCCGAAGATACCAAACTAAGTTGGGAAGTGGACACTTCTGAAGGGAGACACACCCTGCAGGAAAGCCGGGATAGGCTGCCTTTTCAAACTGGCAACCTGTCACAAGTGGGGTCCCCCAGTCAATGATATTGGACTCAACACTGTTTAATAACTTCATAAGTGATCTGGATGATGGGATCAGGTGTACCCCGATGACGTTTGCCGAAGATACCAAACTAAGTTGGGAAGTGGACACTTCTGAAGGGAGACACACCCTGCAGGAAAGCCGGGATAGGCTGGAAAAATGGTAAGTTGGGAAGTGGACACTTCTGAAGGGAGAGACACCCTGCAGGAAAGCTGGGATAGGCTAGAAAAATGGGCTAACAAGAACTTTCTGAAGTTCAACAAGGACAAGTATAGGGTCTTGCACCTGTAAAAACATAATCTAGGATTGCAGCACAGGCTGGGATCTACCTGGCTGGGAGCAGCTCTGTGGAAAGGAACCTGGGGGTCTTGGTGGACATCAAGCTAAATATCAGTGAACAGCGTGCTGCTGTGTGGCAAAAAAGCCAAAAGGATGCTGCGTGGCATCAACAAGGGCATCACCAGCAGAGACAAAGGAGTCATTATCCCCTTCTACTCAGCATTTGCCAGGTCACATCTGGAATACTGTGTTCAGTTTTTGTCCCTGCTACACAAAAAAAGATGTGGACATGCTGGAGAGGGTCCAGAGAAGGGCCACAAAGATGATCAAAGGACTGGGAAGCCTGCCATATGAGAAAGGCTGAGAGAACTGGGTTTGTTCAGTCTTGAGAAAAGAAAGCTTAGGGGAGACCTTTTCACCATGTTCCATTATTTAAAGGGTGGCTACAAAGAAAATGAAGACTCTCTTTTTATAAGGACTCACATGGAAAAGACAAGGGGTAATGGGTACAAGTTACTTCAGGGGAGATTGCAACTGGACACAGGAAGAATTTTTTTCAAAAAGAGAAAAATCAGCTGTTGGAATAATCTCCCCAGGGAAGTGGTGGGTTCCCAAACATTGGACATGTTTAAGATTCAGCTGGACCATACTTTTGCCAAGAAAGGTTGGACCAGATGATCCTTGAGGTTCCTTCCAAGTTAGTACTCTCTGATTTTGGTTGTTCACGCTACAGTTACTCATTCCTATGTTCTTTCATAGGTGGGTGGACGAAAGCAACAGCCCCTCTGCCAAACTCAAGAAGCTGTTTTTGCCAGAAAGCTAGGTGTAATTCAGCAAGGGAAGAGTCTGCAGCAGGAAGACAGATGAGCCCATGCCATGCTTGGCACTGCCTGCCTTGTGTCCTTCCCAGGCACTACCTCTGCTGTTGAGCTCCTCCTTGCCCTCAGCACCATGCCCAATAGCTTGCTAAAGGTACCCCTGGGTTCATGCCATAAATCCTTGCCCTCAGCACCATGCCCAATAGCTTGGTAAAGGTACCCCTGGGTTCATGGCATAAGGATCCCATTCCTTGAAAGCTGCAACACTGTCCTGTCTTGTTTCAGAAATTTTGAGCTGAGAGAGAAGAAAAAAACCTGGGACTGTTTTTTGGGAAAGATGCTTTTTTGTACTGTCAACATAGACAGCAATAGGTTTCTTTTAAATGTTATTTTGGTTTTATACACAAAATGAAATGAAGTTTTCAATGATCTTTGCCTTTCTTGGTTCAAGGATAGAATGTGAAAGATCAAAAATCCATTTCTCTCTTATAGCACCTTTCATATAGTAGTTTAAAAATTGCTTATATTAAGACAGTTAATCCTCAGGATCTCTGTCTTTTTAAAATAGTATAATGTCACCTCCTGTTCAGGCAGCAAGACAGACCATATGATTCCAGTTTTCAAACCTGCATACCTACAATTAGGCTCTCATATCTAGTACAAACTAGCATTGAAAATAGAGACGAATTTGCCCACTGTCCTACCAACATTGACAAAAATCAGGCCTTGGCCAGTGTTGCCTTGACTTTAGATCTACTACTCTGGATACTCGACCACAGATGTGATATGCACTGCTACAGCTGTACTACAAAAAGGGACTTTAAGAATGATAAACACTAGTCCTTGGTATAAAAATGGGCAAAATCATTTTGGAAAAAGGGAAGGATAGGGAAGGTATTTGGTTATTCATTTTATTTTTGTAGAAGGGGTAGATCTGATTTATCCAAAGAGTTTTGTTTTAGAAACTTTCTTTTTAATTCCACAGTTGTACTAAATGCCAAATACTGTGTCTTTGGATTCACAATTCCTATCTATCACTTGCTGAAAAAGAAAATACAAAAGCATATGGCCAAGAAGAACACTGAAAACTAGGGCTTTTTTTTTGGTTCTTTTTTTTTTTTTTTTTTTGTGGTGGTGGTGGAGTTTTTTTGTTGTGTGGGTTGGTTTGGGTTTTTTTTGTTTGTTTGGTTTGTTTGTTTGTTTGTTTGTTTTTTAAGGAGGTAGCTAGCTCTCAGAAGACAATTCTAGAAGGTTTTCTGGATGGACTGTTACTCTCTTCAAAATGTTACTGTTTTAAAAACTCTTACACTTTGTTTCTTAAGAGTGTTGTTTCATAGCAATAATCACTGCATGAGTTTGCCACTCTTATTCCAGAGAGATTTCATTTAGAATATGTGGCTTTGTTTCAAATGTATTTTTTTTCACCATGTGAACATGCTGTGAGAGAGGAAGGAGAGTGTAAGTTGAAAAGGAACTAAAATTCTCTTCATTTTGAGAATTTAGAGTAAACTAATTATAGGTGACTTTCATTACAATATCAGGCAATAAAAACTGACATCTGTCAGAGTTGCAGACAGAAGTGAAATTTGAAAGTCCACTCCTGTGTTATCCCTCTGGAAGTTACTTGAGGAAAAGAAAGACTTGAAGTAATTTGGGAGCTAGATACTGTTTGTGTACACTAGAGCACACCTTTCCACTTTAGTTACACCCAAAAGGAATCAAACCTGTGTGCTCTGAGACTGAGCTGTGGAGAGAGAAAACCGCAGCAAAGTAAGTAAAATGAGAGGTGTTTGTTTTGTTTTATTTTTAATGTGAGGTTCTGATTTGAGCTGTAATGCTGATGTAAACATATTTATTATGTCCATGCAGCTATTTTCTGCTGAGAATGGGATGAAATTTCCTGTGCACACTGTATAAAGCTTGGAATAAGAGTCTGATGCTTGGTTAGTCAGAAGGGGAACAGTTTCTCAAAAAGAAAGCAAACTTGGCTGAGTCATCGCCTCTGGGAACAGAAGGATTAGTGAAGCAGAAGCAAAGGATAAAGCATGGAGTAATGTGGAAGATTAATGGAGACCGTTGCTGTGTTTCACTTTCATGATCTTGCCTCTTCAGCAAAAGTTTAGAAGGCTGCTATGGTCATTTTTAGTCAATTCCATCTTTTAAGAACAAGGAAGAAATCCAAATCCGTATTTTCCCTAGCAAACTTACTATACCCAATAGGCTCAAAGTGATCGAGATGGGAGAGTGTTTTGGTCTGCTTTTTGACCACTGATCTTAGATGCTGCAAATGAGAATATCCTTACTTATGAATTCTTTATACAGGCTTGAAACAGGTAGGATAAAAACCTGGACCTTGACCTGGACAGGCTGATCAATGGGCCGAAGCCAACTGTATGAGCTTCAACAAGGCCAAGTGCCAAGTTCTGCACTTGGGTCCCAACAACCCCAGGCAACACTACAGGCTTGGGGAACAGCAGCTGGAGAGCTGCCTGGCAGGAAAGGACCTGGGGGTGTTGGTCGACAGTTGGCCAAAAATGAGCCAGCAGTGTGCCCAGGTGGCCAAGAAGGCCAACAGCATGCTGGCCTGCATCAGGAACAGTATGACCAGCAGGGCTAGAGAAGTGATCGTCCCACTGTACTCGCACTGGTGAGGCCGCACCTCGACTACTGGCTTCAGCTTTGGGCACCGCAGTATAGGAAAGATATTGAGATGCTGGAGAGGGTCCAAAGAAGGGCAACGAAGCTGGTGAAGGGTCTGGGGAACAAGCGGCCGAGGGAGCTGGGGGTGTTCAGCCTGGAGAAAAGGAGGCTGAGGGGAGACCTTCTTTCTCTCTACAGCTACCTGAAAGGAGGTTGCAGCGAGGTGGGTGTGGGTCTCTTCTCCCAAGTAACAGGCGAGAGGACAAGAGGAAATGGCCTCAAGTTACACTAGGGGAGGTTTCAATTGGATATTAGGAAACATTACTGAATGGGCTGTCAGGCACTGGCACAGGCCGCCCAGGGAGGCAGTTGAGTCCCCATCCCTGGAGGGATTTAAAAGACATGTAGACGTCGTGCTCAGGGACATGATTTAGTGGTGGTCAGGCACGGCTGGACTTGGTGATCTTAAAGATCCTTTCCAACCGAGGGATTCTATGATTATTTTGCAATCCAATCTGATCCTGATTTGTAAGTGGAGATTGCGTATATGCACCTCAGACACAGACACTCTTTTTTTAAAAAAATGTTTCAACTTAACAAAGCTCTGAGAATGTTTCCTAGACCGTTTCTAAGTATTATTGTTGGATATATGGATTTTTCTAGAGCTGTATTCTGACACTTTGATTTCCATTTTACAGGAGGTGCAAAAGTGTCATCTTTCTAGCTTTTCAGGTTTAATTTCTACTCAAAAATTAAAAGTTCATTTCAACTTTAAAATTTTCAGTACTTTCAAGAACCTCCTGCACTTACAGAATACAATATGAATTAAAATTCAGCTCTAACTCATAGCAAATTGTATTATCTAACATCTTTTTAAAGATAAGGGTTAATTGAAAAGTGTGTCGTCCAAATAATTTCTCTGAACATTAGCACTGTGTGTGTCACAAGCATTAGGCAGCTGGTGGATTATGAAAAGGTTCTGATGTGCTTCAAAACTGTGGAAGGATGGGAGGACAGCATTAACTGAGCATGGTACGCTGGCACGTTTGCGTTCCTCTGGTGTCGACAAGGCTTTTAAGTGAGGATCCTGTGCGTTGCTGGTGTGGGGTATGCACGCAGGTGGGACCGGTCGTGCATGGGAAGGTGCAGCACACGTGCTTAGGGGTGTTCTGCACAGCAACCGAAGATGTCTTTGGGCTGGTAATAACGATATTGATAATCAGGGCTGGCTTCACCTTAATAATTTGTGCAGAGGCCTGTGACAATACACATCTGCTGCTCTGTTCGTTGTTGAGTGTTGGGTCTGAACAGAGAAGATGGTTGATATACTAGCTGTTCTGATTAAGCCCTTCCCAGGTCTGTTCCTTCCAGTTGCATCTGGCTTTAGCGTTCTCATATGTAGACACTCTCATCTGCTTTTGTTTCCATGATAGGGTTAGATGTTGGGTAAAAGGAGCAGAAAAAAACCCCGTAACTCCTGATCAGCTGAGTAGGTATGTGTGCACTTACATTAAATACACTAAGTACAGTTTTGACCCATCCCTGTAAAGTTTTGAACCCTTCCTTCCTTGAGTCAAGCCATTGATTCCTCTGGGACTCTGTATCGAAGCACGGGACCCATGTCTCTGTAGAATAGATTTTATTTGTGTTTGCTATTAGGTGTCATTGCATCTAGACCATGCAGAATCCAGGCTGAGCCTATACTCGCTGCCAATCCACACTAGTGATCTACTGGAGTACCCGTGGGGCAGTGGGGCTGAGAGCAGGGGAGAATTTGAGGAAGTTCCCTAAATTTAAGATTACCCTCGAGGACTAAGTTAGCTCCTCTGAGAAGGGGCTTGATGTGCCTTCATTCACACCCCCATCAGAGCACGACATGTCTGACCTATCTTCCTGGCAGGGATGGACAGACAGATCAGGGTAGCTGCAGAAAACATCGAGTTTCAGGTCTCAGGAGCAACCAGTGCTTCAGGACACCAAGCATAGACTCGTTGTTAAGGGCAAGGCAACAGTGAAGGCTGCATGTGCCTGATCACAAAGTGTGATATATAGGACTTGTGAAGGTATTCCAGTCTGTGCTGTATGTTATGTTCATTTATGGCTATTCATGCTGCTGATGGTAATCGTATTTTAAGATGCAAGCAGAAGCGAGCAGAGTTAATGTGGAGTTTTTAGCTTTGCTCTACAGTGTTCCATGCTCTGAGTTTTCCCATTGTTATATTACAGGAACCTGAGATTCTTTCAAATAAACAAAACTTGAAGTCAAGGTCACTAACTGGTAGGGATACTGTGATGAAGCTTATTCTGTGGGAAAGAATGAAAGATGAAACACTCAGCATTTTTTTTTTTTATATGTAGTAGTACATGCATGTATGTGTGCCCCATGTCTGGCATATTTGAGTTGCTGTGTTAAAAATTACTTTATTTGCCATTGATGACTATGGCTAAAGAAATACATTTTTATTTTAGCCTAGTGATAATTCTTTCCATTTATATTCTGCATATATTTACATAAAATATGAACAAGTACCTCCTGATGAATCAATATTCACCTAAGTTTCCAATTTCGGGGGTTTTTTATTCTCTGCGTATTTTTTACATATTTTTAGCACATAACTATTTGGGGAACTTTGCATTCTTTTTGACAATAGTATTTTTCTTGTGCAGAGAGATCACTTATCTATTTTGTACCTTCAGTCCTTTTTGTGGAAAATCTCTCTCTTTCTCCCTGAGTATTAAGAGGAAATCAATAAAAACTGAAAGCTTAAAAATATTCCCAAACTGCATGTAAAACAAATGGGATTCTTAAATGCTGAGTTGACATCCCTTCCCACCATGCTTCTGAATGAGATGTAGAACTGAGGTCCTGACCACATGCAGCCATTTAACAGATCCCATGGCACTTTTTTCAAGAGTAGAGGTGAAAGCTGCAGTGTCATGGCTAATATCAATCAGATAATTACATTCTACCTACTTAAAAATTCCTCACTGGTTTCTGTTAAAAAAGACATTCCTCATTTTTCTCCTGAACTGTTGTGTTGTGCATTGCTGAAAGGCTTTTGCCCTTTGGCCCAGTAGAAATGCTTGTTCCCGGACGTTTCAGTAATGAGTGAAGCGATCATTATGTATCTAATTTGCAATAAATTTTCCTAAAGCTACTTAAATGACACAGGAATTGTGGAAATACAGCAGATATTCTCCTTTGCCCCTCATAGACCATACACTGTACCTCATTGTCCTGTGTTTTGGAAGAGTGATTAGGAAGTGTAAGCATAAAAACAGCAGATGAAGCATATTTATTATAAAATATCCCTGGCATTATATCCAGCTTGAGGGTGGAAATTGTTGCTCAGGTGTGTGCGCAACGGCTACACATGCTTGTAGTATAAAGTAATTTAAGATTACAGGGCAAAAGCTAGTAAAATTATCTTTTTTCTTTTTTTTAATCCCACCTGACAACAGTCTTCTAAATACGTTGACACTGTATCTCATGCAGGTGAAGCATAATTCTGCTGAAGGTTTCTGAGAGTTTTGTGAACATGATTGCAATAAAAACATTGTTTAGCTGAAGCCTGAGGACTGTGAAGATCCCTGGTGCAACAAGAATAACAAGAATACTGAAGTATTTCTAAACAGAGGTCCACTGTGTGAAGAAGATGCTTTGTGAGCTGAGAAAACAAGTGGTGGAGATTTAATCTGGTGCCTTGCCTTCGCCTGAATAAGGAGGTAACTTGAAAAAGTTGGAGGTTATGCATGCTGCTTGGGTTTTGCGTCATACCACGTGAAGTTTAGCACCATTAGGAACAAAGCTGTTTTAAGGTTAGGAGTCTCTCAACTGAAACATCTAAAGTGTGGTTGCATGTTACAGTTTGAGCTCTTCTAAGAGCTCACCAAAATGGATGAAGCCTGTTTCCTCCCTCCTCTATAGCTCCCTGTCTGCAGCATGTGTTTCTGCTCCTTACCTTGTAAGGCTGTGGTGCTTGTCTGACCATTATTTTTTACATGCAGAAAGGCCGTACTGGGCTGGACCCTCTAGCCCAGGACTCTGCCTCTGACGGTGGGCAAAAGCGAATGCTCAGGGAAGGAGAGACAAATCAGATAGTTATACTCCTCCCAAACACTCTCCAGCAATTTGTGAGTCCAAGTCTTTCTAAGCCAGAAGAAGCATCTAGGTATGCGATAACCCACAATGGATTTTTCAGCAGAGAAGTTGCCAGGGAAGACTCATCCAGTTCTTCCTTGAACGCTCGTAAGCTTTTAGCACTGACAGCACCTGGTGGACGGGAGCCACTGTTTAGCTCTGTACTGCGTGACGGACGACCTCTTTCTGTTTCCTTTCGACCTCCCACCTGGGGGAAACCCGGTAATACCCTCTCCTTCTTCTACTGGAAGAGGCAGTGAACAGTTCATCTGCCATCCTCTCTCCGATACTCGTCTTTGTTCAGGTCTGTCTTATCTCCCTTTGCTCATCTATTTTCCAGGCTGAAAACTCCTAACCTTAATCGTTCTTTGGACACAAGTTGTTCCTAAACTACAATCATCCTTGTTACTCTTCTCTGGACCTTTTGTAGATATGCTCGGTGATTTTTGAGATGGAAGAGCCAAACCACATTGTTCAGTGGTCCAAAGTTCTCTCTTTTGTTCTCTTTTCTTTACTTGTAGTTCCTAAGACTTTATTTGCTCCTTGACTGCTATTGATCTCTGTGCTGATCTTTCCTGGAGTTATCTATCATAATCCCAAGATTGCTTTCCTGGTAAAGGTCAACTCAAAGCCCATTATTTTCTTTCTGAAGTTAGGATTGCTTTTTCCTGTGTGTGCCATGTATTATTGTACACTGAATTTTATCTGCCTTTTGACACAAAGCTGCTCAGTGTCATAAGGTCTTTCTAGAATTCTTTGCAGTCAGCTCTTATCTTTTCTACTCTGAATAACTTTCTGCCATCAACAAATTTTGCCACCTTGCTATTCAGTGCATTCCTATGACATTACAGATATGTTACACTGTGAAATACCACTGGAGATCAGTTTCCGTTGAGAAAATTATCCTATTGTCAGTTTCCTCCTTGTTCACCAATTATTTTACCTATTTTCCTCTTTATGCAAGAGTTGCTGAAATATCTTCAAAGCTTATAGTAAGGGGCTTGGTTGGGAGTTGTTTGGAAGTGCAAATGGATTGTATCAACTAGATCTGCCCATACAAAAACCTCATGACTCCTTGCAAAAGCTTGTGAAGCTTTTTTTTGCTGATAACATCTATCTAAGTGCTTCAGTTCATCATACACATTCAAGAATAAACGGTAAAAAAGAAAGCCAAGAAAGTAAATGAGTAGCGCTGTGCTGTGTTAGCAGGTTGAAGTGACTTACCTCCTGCGCTGAGCGTCACGCTGGTGGGTCGGTGTGACCTCTCCTTTGAGCAACAGTGAGCCGGTGCTTTGGCCAGGACGTGAAAATGGCTGCGCAGTGGCGATGTGACCCCACAGGCAGCAGCTGTGGCTTCTTCCTCCAGAGATGGGCATGGTGGCTACTGGCCTGGGCCAGTGTGCTTTCACTAGGTCTGGCATGTCTCACCATCCTTTTCTGACAGAAGGGCAGCAAGGCAGTTGATTTTTTTTTTTTTTTTTTCAGAAATAAAGGTCAGTGTTTTAGCATGTGATATAAATTCTCTCAAAATTATGCTATTTTCCAAACATGGGAATACAAGTCTGAGAACGTTTTCCATGCCTGTTTGGGGTAATTACTGAGGCTGAGAAACATTTCAAGTGTGCAACAGTCTGTGTGCACAAGTTCTTGCAGGCGTGAGGTCCCAGGTGTTCTCCCACCTGGCTTTCCTTGTCATAGCAGAAGTGGGGAAGAGAGTTATGGATTCACGGGTCCTTTTTAAACAAGGCAGAGGCTTTGTGCTTGTCCATTAGAGGACAACATGCTTTAAAGATCCTCTTTTATGTAGCAGTCCCTGTAGAACCTGGTACGAGTTAAGTTCTTTGACTAGACTAAGGGAGTTTCTAGGTGTACCCCAGAAACTCCATTTAACTCCTCTGACAGATCCAGTTATTTAAAGCTACTTAAAACTTCTAATTGAATTTTGAAAGCAAAAATGATTTAATTGTATTTTAAAGCTTTCAAAAGAAAAAAAGGAATACATTAAATTGTTTTTAAAATTGACTCATAACTATGTAACTGCAGTAACATATGGTGTAAGTTCTGTCACACTATTAAAATATACAGGAAAAAAGAGAGAGGTCATCTTTGCTTACTCAGATGTCCTACTGAATTCAAAACAACAAATTAAAATGTAAATTAAAGTCTCTTTAATTTTTGCAGATGCAGAAAGACTGTGAAGATAAACTTCAAAGGTTCTGATGATTGTCTCATTTTCTCCTAAGGAACTTATGAACACCATTATAATGTGTGAGTGTAAGATAAAAAATATCTACTGGCTTCGCTGGGCTATTGTACTTCATTTTTTGCTTAAAATCAAACACCTAATTTAAGTAAATTTAGAGAACTTGACAGTCTTCCAACTGCTATAGCATTCAAAGAGTAGGTTGGGGAAGTTTAGTAGATGGACCCAAATTATTTTTACCGAGTAAGTTAACCAACTGAAATCTAAGAGTATTCCATTAGTTCATGATTAGTTTTTACAAGGAAACAGCAAATGCATTTTTAGTCGCCTGTATTTTGAATACAGCAAGGATCCTTCCATTTCAGTCCAGCTATCAGCAGTTATCCATGAATCAGAATTCTCCTATGCAATTTTTAATGTCTATTTTGTAAGCTGTATTCAAACTTGCTGGAGAAAAGATAAGTACAAATAAATACATCCCACGGCAGCAATCTTCGTTATTTACAGATGATGTATTTTGACTGATATACCAAACAAGGTGCACTTGCAGGTCCTTATATATCTGTGGTTTGTTTTCTACATTAAAGAAAGTTGCACCTTTATTGCTTTGAAAAAAAAAAAAAAAAAGTGTAATTTCCAGTTTTGCAAAAATTTACACCATGTTAAGTCTCTGAATAAATTTTTATTCTTTTTTTTTTCTAGGTCTGTTGAGTAAACCTAAATTAAGATTATTACAAAGAAGCAAACATGCAGAAGAAGGTACTTCAAGTAATTTTTTTTTTTAAATAAATCTATTTAATGGACAAAAGGTAATTCTTTAAGTTTTCTATAAAGGCAAAACGTATGGTAATTTAATATGTAAGATGGTTGTGAAAGCAAACATATTTACGCACAAATTTTTAAACCGAAATATAGGCTGTTGTCTTCTAATTTCTCTTTTTCCTTAAACTAGTTTGCCCTTATTGAATATGGTCAGAAAATCCCATAAGATGGCCCGAGGCGCGGAAGGTGGCCTCTGTTTCTCCCCTTTGGCATACTGGAATAGATAGGCTGGCTATATGCCAGATCTGGTTGCCTTCTCCTACTATTCCATTTAGGTATCTAATATTTAAGATGATCAATATCTGCTGGGCTTTTTGTTTAAAAATGTGAATGGAAAGCTGTAAGTTAGGCCATGTATGAGCACCGAGTTCAGCAGAGCAGAAGACGCCTTGCAGCCCTGCAGATGCAGAGCACCGTGCCAAACAGCTTGACCAGCCACCCTGCTGGTAAGGTCCTCCTGAAAAGGTGGGCCCCTGCTAGGCTGAGTAATATACTTGGGCTAATTATGAGGTTAACCCAAAAGAAAATTTGGGAAAGAAATGGCATCTCTGAGGCATTGCTGAGGTTTTACACACCTTCCGCTTTTGAAGTGATCAGACTTGCCAAAAGACGTAAACCTTCATTTGACTCTGACCTTTTTCTGTCTTCAGATGTGAAGTTTCATTCTCACGATGCTACAGCACAAACCTGCTGTATTTTCCTCTATCCTTTTCAGGGAAATTGACTTTTTCCACATCACTATCTTGATAGGAAGTCATCTCCTCCTGTGACTCCCCGCTTTGTTCACTGGTTTGTCTAGAGTCTGTGGCAGAGCCCAGACTTTCAGTCTGTCCCTTAGCTGGGCTCGATCAAAGGTTGACAGACACATCTGAAATACAGAAATTAGATAACATGTCAATAAACTTTCTTTTCTTTTTTTTTTTTTTTTTTTTTTTCCTTTTTTTTTTTTTTTCCTGTCCTGCTGTCCCTTACAATATGTTCCGGATATGTTCTACCTGTAACATTTGCGACCACTAATAACTTCTAGGAGAAACCTGTCATTCCGTGTGCAAAAATTGACAGACACATCTGAAATACAGAAATTAGATAACATGTCAATAAACTTTCTTTTCTTTTTTTTTTTTTTTTTTTTTTTCCTTTTTTTTTTTTTTTCCTGTCCTGCTGTCCCTTACAATATGTTCCGGATATGTTCTACCTGTAACATTTGCGACCACTAATAACTTCTAGGAGAAACCTGTCATTCCATGTGCAAAAACTCTCATTCTTGACGACAAAACAGTGGGCAGGTTCAAGCTGTTAATACATCTGCAGCTATTGGTAGCAGGCTGTGATTTCTTTTTGTTCTCAGTAGTTTGGGATTTGCATAGATCCCTATAATATTAGAAGATTCTTGTTTAATCAGTCTGCCTATCCATTTTAAATGGAATAAATAGTATGGAGCTCTCACTGCTTTGTAGGTTGGCTGGTTTTCCCTCTGGTAAGTCTAGCAGAAGTCATGAAACTCTGTATTTTCACAGTTCCATGGCCTGTACCTGTGGATGTCTGTGGATCTGAAGCTGCCTTTGAAGTCAATGAGAACACTAGACAAAGCTAAGAGTGTCTGTGTTCACTTTTTTTGTCACATCAAAACTAAGCTGGTGTGTGACACTCAAGGTTGTACTTCCCAATGGCATAACAATAGATGATGCTCTGGTGTGCCATAGTAAACAAGCAGCATTGACATCTCTTGGGTTTTTTCAGAATATTTTTGCATTAATAATGTGGGGGTTTTTACAGTCTTCCTACTGATTTTCCTGGAGATAATGAGGACTTGTCATAGCACCCGTCTTCTGTTGCACTTTGTCTGTGCTGCTGGAATCCAGCTGGAATGAAGCTGTTCCCCTCACCACATTGTAAGGGGAGGGGTGGCTTTTTCCTGATGTTCATGTACTTCGACTCATTGAATTTACTTGGGTCGTACCGTAAGAGTTTTTCTCTCGATTGGCTGCCTCTGTCATCTAAATAATGTTGTCTATTGCTACTTTGTCTTCCTGGGGCAGTTGCAGGATTGGGACATACGGCTCAAATCCTGTTTGTTTCTGTACTTTCCTTCCGCCCTCCTTGTGTTCTCTGCATCGTTGCTACCAGAATGCCTACCTTTTGCTTCGTCTCTCAAGGTCTCTGCCTTACTGGCTTTTTTCTGTCTGAGCTTGCACGCCTGTGTTCTGCTCGTGCTAATGAGAGGTCTTTTTCTTGGTGGTTCCACTTGTAAGGTGGGATCCTGCATTTTATGGATGGTTCCTCCTCTGCCTGGAGCATCTCTAGTTTTCCAGGAATAGCATTTCTTTCGTTTTCAGCTCATTTCTTTCAAGTAACATCCCTCACCCTATACCCCGCATGTTTAAAATGATGTCTGCAGACATATCCTGTCACAATTTTCATTGTATTTCTTCCTTGTCTCTCTCAGCATTTGGGTTGGGGTTTTTTTTTGGTATTAGTTTGGCAGCAAAGGCCTTGTCCATACTATACAGCACAGCATCTCACAGATTATGAGATGTGATTCTATTAGTAGCACTAATTAAATCAGCCTGGAACTGGAATTAGTTTAGTGCTGTATTCAGACTATCTAGTTGTGCTGAGGATTGAGAGTTGTTACTTTTAGGACTGAAATGACAATACCCTAACTATACTTTCTTTCCCTGCATAGAATACGGTTATGTTCTCCCTGCTGCCAAAAGCCAACTCAAAATTTACGTACATCACTGCTCACAGGCTTGAGACTTAGCTGGCATGTGGAGCTTACATTCGCTTTCTGAAAAGGGATTAAATTCCACTCACAGAATAATGTTTCAGGGGTAAATAAGCAGATTGTATAAAGATTGTCACTTAAAATGAGAAGTTATTACAGCTTCTGAACTGAATAACACTGCTGAGGATGTGCTGACGATCAGATTGTCTCTTATTAAAACTAAATCGCAACTTTCATACTTTAGAGTTCATTAAAACTTATCTACTTAATTAAAGGCGAATGTCCCTATATAGAGACAGACAAACAAATTAACATAATATGCCTCAGCTTCTCCTGAGGAATGTAATATTCTTATCTTTAGAACACTAATTGCTACAGTTAAGGTTTTGTTAAAAATGAATTGATACTTGCTAAGAGTACAGATTCAACAGATGCAGAAAAAATGAGTAAGTACAACAGCATTCTGATATTCGGATGAAACAAGGTATTTAAATGTTAATATAGTGTTTTTCTAGTACGAGGAAAAATATTAGTTTAGCAAATTAATCCCGGTGCATTGATGTCTTTCATGGGATTGTAGTGCTCGGTTAATCTATCATATTACAGAAAGATTCAAAGTAAAAGCTATTTCTATCATAGTAAACTGTAGCTACATGTGTAATAACAGGGAAGATTAGTTCCTGCCCACACAATTAGGCAATGTATTGACTTAATACAGTTCATGCACATACATAATAAATAGGAGTTTATTATAATATGCATGCAGCCATCTTGAATACACTGATTAGCAACATAATACAGTCAAACACAATCATATATATTTGTATTTTGAGTGCAAATTAAGTCGATGTATTCTAATGTTCTGTATGAGCTGTGTTAAACAGACAAGCTGTATGGAGATGAAAGAACTAACTGATGTTTATTTCAATAAATCCTTCCTCATGTTGACAAGTAAATATTCCACAGACTACAGATCTCCTTGTGAAGAAGCAAGGCACATACCAGAACAGAAAGCAATGTATTAATGGGATTTATTAGCAGTTTAGAAAACAATCTGTAGCAATCGGCAAGGCACAAGTAACTGCTGAAATGTTTTTTCCTGGATCTCCATCGGGAAGCCATGTCTGCTGGGACATGGAGCAAGAGGAGCCTTGCAAATGACTGTGAGAGACTGTTTACCTAAACCTTCTCACAGAATATTTAGCCTTGGTTTGTGCAGGTATCCAGGGGTACTCACCTCCATTTTACTGGGCAGTGAAGGACTGGCCCGAGTTTTTTAGCCAGAGAAGAGCTAGAGAGACGAGTTCGCTGGCTCCTGGGAGACAGGCCATATGGCCCATTTCAGTCTGGTGCAATAGTTTCTGGTTCTTGGGTTCCTTATTTTGGCCCAGAAAATACGTCCCCATGGATGGCTTGCTTTATGCTGATCCGGGGAGTTTATAACCTTACGTCACTGGTCTTGGTGTTGTCTACTTGTCCCAAGCGCTTGACAAAGATGGCAATGTAATTGTGAAATCTATTTAACATGGCTTACCCTCCAGGTTCCTTGCTAGTGGTATCAATGTCCTGGAGACAGACCTCTTTTACATGCCATACATGTGAGAAGAGCTGACCCAGGATTTCCCATCCTTGCTGGGTGTGCCGACAGGTCGTGAATAGCTTCTCCAGGTCACGACACCAGTGTGGCTGAGGGATCTTCTTGATCTTCTTAAAGGCATTTTGCTTTCTTCATTTCTTGAAATTAACAAAAACCCCGAAACCACCAAACAAAAAAACGCTAAAACCCAAAACACTCTAAACTGCAAATACAAGTAATGGGTTTGTAGGAAGAGACATCCCTGTTACTGGAAGATGTTTTCATGTCATTTTGAATTTGTCTCTAATTAGCTGGGAGCAATTGAACAGTCAGTGTAATTCCCTTTGTCATGACTTGACTGTTAAATTTAGTTTACTAGGACCATCTTCTTTGTAGCAGTATTTAATAAAGCATTTATCAATCATATTAAAACATCTAGTAATGCATAGATTTTCCTTAAGCAACAAATAGATTTGTGTTTGGTATCACAGACATGTTAACACATTATGTCACATAACAGGTTAGTATGAATGACAGCTGTACGGTGCTAGGTTTTGGGTTGATGACCAAAACAGTGTTGATAATACAATATGGTTTAGTTATTGCTGAGCAGCGCTTACACATTATCAAGGGCTTTCCCATTTCTCACCCCACCCCACCAGCGAGAAGGCTGGGGGAGCACAAGGGGTTGGGAGGGGACACAGCCGACCCCAACTGACCAAAGGGATGTTCCACAC
>KL262144.1:38252-51402 GCA_000699545.1 Podiceps cristatus | reverse complement strand
TTAAGTGGCTGTTTATCATACTGTCCAGGAAGTGGTTCTGTTTGAGAAATCCTGAACAAAAGCAAGTGCTGATTTATAAACCATCTTCATCTGAGTAACTCAAGCATCCTTAACCATATGCAGTGAATAGGATATAGCATTCATGTATACAAAACACCTTCTGGGAGACTCTGCATCAATACAACAGTGAGTAGACTTCTAGCAAGTTAGCTGCTATCAGGATTGGGTTTATCTTACTCAGCTACAGGTGCCAAAAAATTACAGGCTTAAACTATGTTCTGGAGCAGCTGTCAGAAAGAGGCAACTGCCGATGGTGAATCGTGCTAAATTCCTTAGGAATAAAAATTTACATGAACATCAGAGAGAGAAACAGCTTTGCAGGTCAGCATGACAGTGAAGCAGACTTCTGAATTCCCTGAGGCAAAAGCTACTTTCTTCAACTGGAAGGCAGAGTTTCCCAAAAAGAGAGCTTAGCATGAAGAATCTCAAACCTGTTGCTTTTGCTCTCCTGCTAATTAACTCGGAGTTACTGGCAGATTGGAGATGAAGAAGGATAATGGAGTCACATACTCACATAGATGAAATTCAAGTGAGGAGCTAGACAGAAAAGGAATAAAAAGAGTACAGAGCAGGAACTCAAGGAGTAAAATCACAGCAGCAGTTCTGAGGAACAGAAGTTGTACGCGAAGATGCCGCGTCCCTGAACAACACGCCTGCAGATAAGGAGCACGACCGATCTCCGTGCAACGCCGTGCGTTGCCAGCAGCAGTCAGGAACAGTCAGTGGAGATGCACTGAGCTGTGCTTCAGGTCATCCCTGAGAAGCCTGGCAGGGCATGTCACAAGCTGCAGCGCTGACACACAAGGTAATCAACCATCTCATTCTGCAAAGATACACTAATATTCGCAGCTTAATAAAAAACAATGTGTTTTGTTTGGGGGTTTTCAGTGGGGTTATTGGTTTGGTTTTTTTTTTTTTTGGTTCAGCACCTTTCCAACACTGTTTTGCAAAACTTTGGCTGAAATTAAACTAGAGAAAGAAAAAAAAAAACCAAAACAACCCAAGTGACATGACTGCCGCTGGACTCCTGAACCCCAGTCTTTTACAATCGTCTTCCTATAAATCAAAACCCTTTAGAAAAGATAAAAAAGAACTGAATGATCTAAAAACAATACATTTCTAAACCCACAACATTCTTCATACAGAGCGAAGACAACTCAGAGCTGTTTTGAGTTATGGGAAGAATTAGAAGCAGCCAGAGACCTACAAGGGATCGTGCGTATCAGTCAGGGAACCATGTATCTGCTGCTGCCAACCCATCTTTGTACCACAAGTAAGTAATGGCAAAGATGTTCTTTGAACTGATGCATTTGAATTCCATCACTCATTTCCTCAGGGTCCCCACCAAAAATTGCAGAAGAAAAGGAAATCTAAAAAATTCTTTCTAGGCTGATTACACAGAAGAATAGGAAAAATAAACACATGCCTGTCTACTAGTTCATTCAAGACATACGCCAGACAGGAGGTATTAGTCACTCTTCTGAGCACAATATTAGGATGTTGACTGCAGGCAGGCAAAGACTGATGCTTAAGAATGGAGCCATCAAATTCATTTCCTGGTCAAAATTCACAATCAAAAGGAGAGATTTCTCAGAGGGAGGGCTGAACATGGGAACAGAGGAGAAGAAACTGAGGTTTGGAAGGTGACTGTGCCTCGAAGTTTAATTGTCATGTAATTTCTCCAGCGGAAAGGGAGTGTTTCTGCATGACACAGCCAGCAAAACATGCAAGAGTCACATCCTGGTGAAGGGTTGCAGCTCCAGCACATTCGACCTCAGGGGACAGCTTTATGCACAGGAACACTGGCCAGGTGAAGATAAAGGGAAGGAATGCAAAGCCACGGGAAAGGGATTTATTTCCAGGAAGGTATCAGGTGGACACTGTCCTTCTTGTAGGAGAGGGCTTATGTCTAAATCCCAAACACGCAGCTGAGTAGGCCTTTGTTCACAGTATTTTAGAAGACCAGGGACAACCCTTACCCTCATTTAAGTGGTGCTGTGAGGACAAAGACCACAGTTTAACAATATCACCAGGGGGAAGCATACTTACGGTAACCATCTCACAAGCCTTGGCAAACCCCCACAACAGCAGTAAATTAAAGAGAATCTTTCTAGACCCTCCATGCGCCAGGACCACCCGCTGTTGCTGGGGACAGAGGGACACCTGAACTGCCGTTCCTGCCACGCTTCCCCATCACTCCTGTCCACCCTGCCCTGCTTCCCATTCAGAGGGAATACTGCAAACTAAATTAGTTTAAGAAGCCATTTCTATGCATAATACTGTTGCAAATTATATATCCATTACAGTGTCTTCAAATGAATCTGAGGATAGATTTGACTCACTTAGCAAAATCTGACTCATGCTTCTTGGGTATGGAAAAAACAGTTTGCATAGCTGACTCCTGTAGGCTGTAAACTCTTGAATCTCACTGTAATTTTATTTAAGCATCAGCCATGTTACCAGACCTCTAGTTCCCTATGCATCTTGAGCACCGGAGCAGAAAACAGGGAGAAAATAGTAAGCACAACTTGAATTAAAGTAGTTACCTTTTGCGAAGACAGGAGCACATGGCGTACATGCTTTTATGAGGAAGAAGCTAAATACGCTTTAAAAAAGGTATGTTCCATTTCGCTAGAGGCAAGTTTCACATTCAAAGTCTAAAGGCAGACAAACTAAGAAATCAAGTCAATACTGGATGTTTGCTTAGCCAGTTTAGCTTCTGGATACAAAGGCCAAACTTTCCTATTATGCAAGTTTTATAAGATTATACCTCCTTTGATTTCTAAGGAACTACTTACCTATTGTGAATCTCGAAGGGCTCCTGTGAAGTTACACTATGTGTACACAAGAATGACCAAACCTGTTCAAACTAATTACATGATGGGAAAGTTCCCCCTCTTTATTCTTTCTACTGGTGCTCTGGGTTATCACCTTGGTTCCCCTCTGATGGGATTTACACACGCAGCTTTCACATAGCGACTGTGCAAATACTGGAGCTCCAACAGCCAACAGAAAACCATATGAAGTCTTTTGAAGTATGTATTTGAAAATATATACTTCCTGAGTGGATGGAGTTCCATTTAAGACTGGCTTACTCAAAATGATAGATTATTTGTAATGTCTATGTAACCATCAGATCCAAGTCCGAAGGACATACTCAAAGGCCACTACAACACAAGCTGCTTCTGAGAATTAAAGCTACATTTATGTTTCCTCTGTAAGCAGTAACTACATACATACACAAAGTATGATTTTACTTGAAATTATTTTCACTGAACTGCTAATTGGTGATTCGTTGTAAACTTACCACCTCAAAATGCTTTATGATGCAAAGAATCTTCCAAGGAGGCAGATTCATTTACTAAAGAGGAGTAAGAGAGAACATACGCTCAAGACCAGTCTGATCTATCTGAAGTGCTAAACACCTGGTTCTGTTGTGCCAGGGGATTGAGGGGTTTTACATCAGATGCTAAAAAAGTCCAGAAATGTCAACATCGTTCAATAGCAGTACTCTTATCTTGAGAACGCAAGCTCAGCTTCTTTCTAGCACTTCCATGGCCCAAGACAGGGAGAGGGATCCAAGGAAGATTCCTGGATTCAGCTTGCAAACTCGCACAGAGCACTAGTTATTAGCCAAATCCCTTCATCAGGCCCCCGGTTACCTACTGAGAAAATACAGCCGAGACTCCTCTCATGAGCACACTGACAAATGGCAATTGGCAAGTCATGAACTGCCAGAAGGCAAATTCTGATTAGAGCTGAGGAAAAAAAAAATCTCCAATATGAAAACACTGGAAGATAAGAACAGAGAGGTTATCAACTCCCTGTTCTTGGAGATTTCCAATTAGCAAAGGCCTTTAGCAGCTTGACCTAACTTCCAAGTCAGTCTGTCTTTGAGCAGGAGGTTGAACTGCACTGCCTGAAGAGTCAAGCGCAGTTTAACGGTAGCGTGAGTTAAGGAGACGACGCAGCCTGCCTCAAAAACGCGTGCCGTGGTGCCACGCTCTACCTGCAAGACCCCTAAGAAACAGCAGCACAGCCACGTCCTGAGTGTGCCCCGGGCACAGCTGTGTGAATGGAGTGCAGTCACACGCTGTAACCAGACCTAAAGGCTTCCGTCGCTTCTTCCAGGTTGGACTTCCCCACTGACTGCTATTACCTCAGCACTTTGCCCTACCACAAAAAGTGGAAGATCTGGGTCCTACACGGTTTGGATTTCCCCCATGTAAGCCATTCTAAGAAAACCAAAAACATCTGGCAGCAATTTGATCAGAAACAGTTGCTGTTATGCGAGACTTTGGATGGGGAATGTAAGGTCCCTGCCAGCTAACTCACCTACCTGAAGAACAACAGGCATCAGGCAGTCCTTCGCACCAGCTGGAGAACATCCTTCCAAGAGGATTATCTTCCATAGAAATGCCACCTCTCTTCTCACAAAATCATCTGTAGTAAGTACTAAAATTAGTCAACAATTTCCCAGAAGTCACAAGTTGCAGTCTAAAACGAGAGCCACTCAAAAAACTCCCAAACCTAAGAATTTTTATACTGAAAAACACTGATTGCATGGAAATGTGCTGATTTCATCAAAATGCTCTATAAAAGGCAGCAAGATTGGCTGGCAGGCCAGTCTGTCCAGCTTCCTGCCAGGCTGCCTGCCAGCCCTAGGGTGGGTACTCCAAGCTCCCTAAATAAAAAAATAAAAATCAGATATAAGAAGGCTCCCACGGGATGGGGCTTTTGCTTCCTATAGATAATTAAAATAAATCCTGTGTAGGTGTGTGTGTCAGGAAGGACAAGGATGCCTCTGCTATCATAAAGCAAGAATGGCTTCTCAACAAGAGAAAACGTTCAAGAAAATTCGATGTACTTCAAAAGACAGATGCCATTGCTAACAGCATGGGAGGGAGAGGATGAGACACCTCTACACGAATCTGTGAGAGGGAAGACAATAGCAAGGAAATCCAAACAGCAAAATGACAAGTGAGAGGTTGGGAACCCCTGTCTTATCCCTTCTGCAGGATGTATGCAGCTATTGTATTTAATTAAAATGAATTACAGCGAGCTTGTATACACACTGCAAGGCTTTTAACACCCTGAACTGAAACACAGCAACGCTCAGTAGCCACCCTTCAAGAGTACACTGTGTTTGTAGACATGGAATACAGACGCTGTGTCACAGTACAGTTGCAGCAAGGCTGACGGGTCAAGGCAGAACAAAAAGCCCAAAGAGTTCTGCTTTTATACTATCTACTTCCTCAGCTCCGTACCTGGGATTCTTGCCAGGACACTGGTAACGTAATGCCGAACGCAAAACTGCACATCAGTGTGTCAGGCTGCTTCTAAGCAAGGATGTTTCACTGGATAGTTGTATCTTCTAAGGATTTAACTCCACTGAACTGAACTACTTCTGAAACAGTTGGCTGTGCCCGACTGATGCATTTTCCTGGTTAACCACTGCATCCACACAGTTTAATGCCTGCTAGGATTCACTTCTTGCATTCGCAACAGCAGCAACGTCTCAGCACAAGAACATCTCTCTGCACAGAGATTTGTCCTTGCTGTCCCACACCACGGACAGGTGAACCACCCATTGCTGCTGGGTAACGGCAGTTTGGTATGGGTACATCAGCCCCTCACGGCTGAGGGCCAGAAGGCGATCAGGCGTTCAGGAATGCTGCCGCTGTGCTGCGCCCCAGGACCCGATGATGCCCACAGGCTGCTCAGGGGAGCAGTGGAGTTACCATCCCTGGAGGTGTTCAAAAAATGTAGAAGCATGTCACTTCAGAACATGGTCTAGTAGGCACGGTGGTGGTGTTGGGTTGATGGTTGGACTTGATCTTGAAGGTCCCTTCCAACCTTAATGATCCTATGATGAAGAGTACACTAACAGCTCGATAGCGTGCTTTCTGGCGATACGAACTGTGTTTCCACCATCATCAGGCTATAGGTAAGCCACCCATCCATACTGCTCTAAGCTCTAGTTGATTGATGCGTAAGGTTAGCCAATATTAACGTAAAGCAGTCTACAAAGGACTGTTACACTGGGACATACTGAAACCCAGCCTGCTACGTAAAATGAGCAAGGAAATACCTTTTGCCAGATCATGGCCCTCACAGAATTAAGAGACACAATGCACCCAAGAGTACTCTCAATTTGAAGCTGTTCAGTAGATGTTTGGACAACAGAAATAATTAGTTAAATACTACCTTAAGCAGCTGCAGAATATCAGTCAATCAATACCATTTGGAAAAAAAATATTCTTGCCTTTGGGAAGGCATGTGTGAGGAGGAAAAGGATTTTAAGTAAGCTTACAGAAGTCCATAATAATAGTAATTCAAGAATTTAAAATGCTTTACCAATAGAGCAAGTAAAACATCTGCATCTCTGACAGGAGAAGTGAAGCAACAGGAAAATGCAAAGCAACTTGTCCAAGCTTACGCAACAGATGAGAAGTACAAACAGAATACCAGTCTCCAGGTTCCATGTCTGTGTCCTATTACTATTTTATTTTAAAACCCTTAAATCTTATTTTGCACTACAACAAGGTTTTCCACATAGTTTTAAGTGCGAATTCTGAGCTCCATCTCCAAAGGCTTTTTTCTGATGATATCATTCCACCCATTATCTCCTCCTCAATACATATAAGAGAGATTCAGTATTTCAGAACAAAGATAAAAAAAAAAAAACAACACAAAAAAAACCCCACAAAACAAAAAAACACACACACAAAAAAACCAAAAAGTCCTAAATTTCAACCTAAAGGCAAATTCTGTTTCCCATGGACATACTGAATACACGTTTGAACTAGCACTCATTCTTGATCTTATGAGGCAAGAAAACACTGCTTGGAAACTGGAGGAAAATTGAAAGTGGTAAGATGCTACTAAATGTATGTATGTAAGATGTTCTGATATCCTGCATGAATATGATGTACAGTGTATTTTATGTATTATCTGTTCAGCATTATATACACTTCACTGCAGGCAGAGAGATAAAACAAACAAACATCCAAAATGCTGACAAACCCACCACACAATGTTACACTTTTGGAGGGAACTAGAAGGATGAAGACAATTTTTAAGAGCATCCCTTTAATAACGAATTTACTTCTCTTACACATGCATTCTGTAGCTTGTAAGTGCAAAACTGTCTGCATGTAAGTAGATCAGTGGGTGGCAGGCCTCTGGAGAATTTACAGAGTTTAATACAGCAGCATCCAGAGACATCAGCTAGCCGTAAATGAGCTAGAACGGGTATCAGGAGTATTACACGTGCCATCTGCACTGTGCTTTGCTCAGTTTAATCTATCCGGCTTACCAACGACACCAGATAGATTGGGCAGAGCCTACCACACCAAAGAGTACACAACAGGGCTTGTGGTGCCTTTGCTGGCCACAGAGCTTTTGAAAACATCCTTTGGTTCTGGTCCCTGCTCTGCTGTATACCTATCATGGTACCTTATAGCAAGTGCTCTCCCTAAAGCTCATCACCAAAGTTAGAGCAACAATCTCCAGAATCGCCAGCTCTAAATTCAATAGTTGTTTGTACGCAATCTGGGGTACTTAAACTCTTACGTTACACTGAAGGCACTAATACACATCTGAACTCCTAAAACAAGATTGCAAATCTCCGTTATTATTTGTAACATATATCCACCAAGACATGAACTGCCTCTCTGCATCCTCCGTTCCACCTTGTCCTGGCATTGGGAGGCTGGTTCCGTATGGAGGAAACCACCTGCCTCGAGAAGCTCAACCTCTTCCAGAGTTTGCCTCATCCAGAAGGATTATGAAACACTGCAGGCAGTGGAAGAACCCCAGAGGACCATCCACACTGCCCATCCATGGAGCAATCGCCCTACTGAAAAGGACAACAGCTCTCTTCCTGGAGGCTGACAGAGATGGTTGGCATTTCCAGCCTGAGCAGTTAGTCCAGTTCTCCGAGCCGGTGAGCTAAGGAGGATGTTTAGCGAAGAAAGGGCACGTTTCATGACAACACAGCAGCCAGGCTGAAGAGGAAAAAGGGAAGCAGCTCTTCTACAGAAGAGGAGATAGACTTCAGTCTCACAGAAGAGATGCTGAAAGGAGTGCGTTTCAGGCATGTTCATCACTTCTGTGATGATGCGATGTTTTAAAGAAAAAAAAGTATTTTTTTTCTTTTTCATATGAAGTTACATTTCCCCCCCACTATCTTCATGCAAGACTCAAAACCCAAAGCAAATGAAGCTCTGCAATATAAATATGATATATAAAACTGCAAGCTCAAGAAGGCTGAATCAGTCATTCCTGAGCTGGAAGGAAACAGGTCGTACTGCCTCCATCCCTCAGAGACTCACTGCTAGTAGCGGTGATTTATCTCTGTCCATCCCATGCTGGCTTATACACAGGTGGGACTCGATGACTAAGGCTACTCGCAAACACTTGGTGTCTTTGCAAGTGAAAAATGGGTTGTGATGTAACACTTCAAAGCAACATCAGTGAATTTCTTTTCTAGCTAAGGGCCAAGGCTTTTAAACCTAAGCCATGGCCATGTCCATTTGTTAATAAACATGTCATACTGTTCTATATTAATGTGAGTAAATAATGTGAAAAAATAATGTGATGATAGGCTATATGAAACAGTTATGAGTCAAATATAGCCTTGAGGATACTGGCTCCCACACCTGAGCTAGAGAAACTAGCCTCGGTTAGGGGAAAATAAAATCTAAATAAAGTCTAATAATGATTTGTTAGTCTCAGAGTTTCACGTTAAGAAGAAGTATTATCAATGCACAAATATTTATATAATCAAGATGATGTTTTTTCACCCAGCATTCCCACATAAAGAGGTTTAAAAAGACCAGGGCCTCATCCGCTGCCTGATTCTTACTGCTTGCAGCACCAAGAGACAAACATTGCTGCAGTGCACACACGCAGGAACAGCCTGTTTAAGAACCCTCTTTACAATGAGGGTGGTGAAGCACTGGAAGGGGTTGCCCAGAGAGGTGGTGGAGGCCCCATCCCTGGAAACATTCAAGCCCAGGTTGGACGGGGCTGTGAGCAACCTGCTCTGGGTAATGGTGTCCCTGCTCACTGCAGGGGATTGGACTAGATGGGCTCTGGGGGTCCCTTCCAACCCAAAACATTCTGTGATTCAATGATTCTATGATCCTGCTTTCCTCCCCTACTCCGTGTGTCTGTGTGCAGACGTATTTGCCTGAGAGAACTGAGGAAGACATCAGATTGAGCTCCGCTGCAAGCTGGGATACCTAACTGATTTCTGAATTTACATTTTCAGCTTGCACATCAGTGAAAGGGGAATTTGTAGGTAAACTCTGGATCTTAGATATGTAAAATGATCTGAAAGCAAGTGCTTTTATCTTGCTTTTTGAGCAAGAAATTAAAAGAAGAAGAAAAAAAAATGAGAAGTTTTTGCTGATAGGTGTCTTCCAATTGCAAACATTAGAAGTCTTCAGAAAACTGTTTCGAGAACCACTCTCATTAACAGAGAAAGCACAGGTGAGGAAGGCAAAACCACATCATTTACCACTTAGCTTGGGAATGTGTAAGCCAGTTCTTGTGAATGCAGATGCATATACTCCAGGTTGATACATCACTTCTTTTTTTACAGTTGCAGAAAATTGTTTTAGAAGCTGTATTACTATGGGAAAGGGGGAAAAAGAAGATAGAAGTGGCTTCCTGTACCCTAGAACCCGGCTGCAGAGAGCGAATACAGAACTGACTGACAGCCCATCCTTCAGCCCAGCGAAGCGGTGCAGTGCGCCACACAGATCACTACAGCACACAGCTCCTCTTTGTGTGGCGCAAGAGGAACACTCCTGCAAAGGGCACATAAAAATTTCTCAGTGCTAATGGTGGTACCAGAATTCTGTACATTGAGCCATCACACCACAGATGCAACTCATAAAATGGAAATGTGGTAACTAGTCTTAGCACACTCCTCCCTTTGCAAAGCACACATTAAACTTACAGGTACTTTCATATCTGACAAAAATTAAAAGTGCTCTTTTAAAAATAAGTTGTGTTTTTATGTTTCTAAGTCATCTAGAAGACAGCACTGTCAAATAGAGAGTTTCTTTTTGAATACTCACTGCCTGTCTTAATGGCTACTTCACACATCCAATAACACTGACCTCTTTGTGATTTGTCTCCGTTTATGCCACCCATACTAGTGGAAACAGGTAGCCATTTCCTCTTCAGGTTCCTTTACCGTTGCTGTCTGTACTCTTCTCTACAAGCCTCCCTCATCATTCACCTCCCTAAACTATCAGATTGCATGGCAATATGCTCTGTGACACCCATTTGCTCATGTGTCCAATGAGTAGGCTGTCTCATGAGGTCAGATATTAGGCTTTTCCTGCTAAAGAGTCAAAATATTAATATATAATCATCGTGTCTGTAATCTGAAGTAGATATGGTGTCCTCACTTCACAGGTACGAGTAACAAACACAACTGACAAAGCAACTTTGTGGAAGGTACATGAGTTCGCAGAATAAAAAGCCAATAAAATACATCACTTCTTTTTCAATAAAAAGCTTTTTTCAATAAAAAGCTTCTCATCATCTGGTCCATTTATTAGATTTCCCTCCATCCTCATGCAACCAACCAACAATATGAAGAGGACTATGGCAGCAAATACTTCTACCAACCCTAAAAACGTCTCTGTGCATACACACACACACATACGCAATGGTCCCAAACATAACCGTTTCTTCTGTAAGACATTAACTGGAATGAATACGCTGACATGACACAACATACCCGTGGTGAGATCCTACAGAGCAGAAGTAATCTTTGAGCCTGCCTTTTAAGTGCAGAGGTTATTCTCTATCATGACTAGAATTATCTATGAATATAATGAAAGCTCTTTTGGATCATTTTGAAGTACAACATTGAAAACCCAAAGGTTATGCCTTTTGCAGTAAAAGCACGTGATAAAAGTGCACAGTCTAAATGGAAACATCTCTGTTTGGCAGGTGAGGCCAGTAAGAATACAAAGTTCCCTCTCCAAAACGAAGGGAAGAGCAGATTTCATACACTAATCTGCTATAAATCTGGGGGGAAATGCAAAACCTTAATTCATATCCTGAGGTAGGAAAGAGAATCTAAGATCTCAGATCCCACAGCCTGGCTATTTTAAGGAAATGCCCATGGAGGAACTAACCCCAGAACTTACTGCTTCCTTCAGTGCAGAATAACCTGAAGGACAATTCCAATACCTGATGTCCCAACTAGGAAAAAAAAAAAAAGGAAGAAAACTAGTAATTCAGAAAGTTACAGATTTTAACATCAAGGGATTCCGTATCTCCCAGTATAACCTGGTGTTTTTACCTGGAGCTCCAGCTGTGCAGAGTTTTGGAAAATACGCATCTCCCTTCTCCTTGCACGCGTGATGTTCCAGATGAACTACCAAATGGACTGCCTTGGAAACCTGATACACAGAACTACAGGCTCTTGGCAGAATTCCCTTCCTACCGGCTCCCAATAAGAAATGCTCAATTTTCACAGCCTCTTCCAATTGTCAGAAAGCCACATGGGTTCTATGATGTGTCACTACCCTCCAGAGATTGACAGACCAGGCATCACAACTTAATCAGCCCTGCATGCCTGACAATTTTTTAAATTACAGTCTACCTCAAGGACTGCACCCTTCATTTTGGATTTATCCCGCACGTGATCCTGCCATTTCTGAAAGGTTCCCTGATGACAAACCCAAAGGAGCACAAGCTGGCACCGCAACAGACCGTATACTGGAGTAGCTCACTATTGCTGCAGTTTACGTACATCATGAGAACCCAACAACAATGAACGGCAATGTATACAAGGAAGATGTTAAAAACTATCCTGGATGAATTTTTTCTTACTGTATCATCATTTATTTCAGAAAGCCTACTGGGCACATGCACCATCCCCTAGCCTCAGGTGCAAATGGATAGGGGAATTAAGGAAGTCTTCAGTAATTTCATTTTATTCTTTTCTTGGCTAGGTATTTCTCACTGCAGCTTAGCATCACACTAATAAAAAACTTACGGTAAATTACCAAGAGAGAAATCATGACAATAGGGAGCACTGGACAGTAACAGTTTGCCAGAACTAACGCTGGCGATTTTGTTGATTATCACTTCCAGCACTGACTACATGTATTGCAGGGAAAAAGTTGACCTCGTTAAGGACTTTTCCATTTCTAACTCTGATCTCTCAGGGAATGCACTAAGGAAACAATCGTCCTACTCAATCATTTCAAGAATTTTACAGCCAAGAAGATTTATTACCATAAAACAGGTCTTGGAAACAAGAATATTTGAGGAGACTCAATAGCTATTAAATCAGTGTGGAAAACATGATGCTGAAGGAATTGCATATGCCTCACACATGTTCTACAACTTTTTTTCTTTTTTTTTTTTTTTAAATAGAAAGTGTTTATAAAAAGCAAGGCTGTAGAATTACTTGAAACTTTTCAGACAAAAGGAGATACAGGTATAAATTGACATTCATATAAATAATAGAAAAATTATAAATAAAGCACCACACAAAGGCTGTTTGACAAACCAGAGTCATCAATAATTTCAAAACCTATGCATTAAAAACATACTCATCCCTTAGTAAGTAAGCTGAGGCACATTTTGCAGACTTATAGATATGTTGAAGTTGAGTCAACACTACATAGAAAACCTCACACAATCTTTTAATGAGTCCACTTGCTAGCTGGTGTGAAACCAAATTCAGAATAATCTTAGGTTTTGTTATTACAATTGCAATGTAGATGTTGTTATCACATAGTACATGCTCTGTTCAAGACAGTTAAAAGTATTTATCTTGAAAATTTGCCATTGTCTACTATAAGTGAATCAGAAAGATGAGCTGTAAGGCTTGCTATCTAAAATACCACTGAAAAACATCCTGCTTTCTTGATCAAAATGGAAAAAAACTCCTGCGCTAAACCATAAACACATACAGCACTCTCAAGTAAATGGTTTTAATCTATTTGAAAATACTCAGCCAAAAATACAGCAGCCTTAAAGTAAGGCTAAAACTTTAATACTTTTCTCACAACAACTGATAGTATGGAAAATACTAACACGCTCTGGA
>KL262144.1:24571-38151 GCA_000699545.1 Podiceps cristatus | reverse complement strand
ACAAACCTCACCTCCCCACATCCTTGGACCATCACTGCTACATCAACAGTAATAATGCAATTACGTGACACAATCTTGAACTACTTTATGCCTTGACACTGTGATGAGAAAGGGAGAGAAATGATCTACCCAATGCAACTCACCCTGAACCACATGGCTTGAAACCAGGTAACTTGGAACAGCTCAACGAACTGCATATGCTACAGCCACAGTCAAAGAACTGAGGAAAACTAATTGCCACCTTAATTAAATGTATGTCTTATACAACAATTGTCCTGCAGTCTTATAGAAAAGGAAAATAAGTGTTCTTTTTTGACTTACTTTTTGGATTGTCTTGGTCTGCTTGTACAACTCAGTCACCATTTCTTCTTCTGCAATACAACAAAAGACAAATTCTGTTAAAAAAAAAAAAGTATTTGCTTGAACTGAAGTTTCTCATTATATTGTTAATTAATGCTTGAAGCTTACTGTTTGCTTTTAGTCAGCACTGGAAAATATTTCCACGATTTGATTGCCAGAGTATTTCTGCTACATGAAACTGTTCTATCAAGATGAATTGTGCAGACTGCCTCGTGATTTGAGCATAACATTGAAGAACGAGAAATAAATTCCAAATCCTACTGCAGTTTACCAAAGAAATTCCTCATAGCTAGAGAGAGAGTGAAAATATGTAAATAAGAACCTAATTGCTCAAAGATGTAGTAGCTTGTTAGACTCTACGACTGTTCCTTGTTGGTCTCCAACACCTACTCCAGAAAGGTGATGAGTTTCCCTTGGTCTCAGGTCATATCTGCTAGCCCTATGTTTCAGGCACCCTAAGACACTGTGATGGGCATTGAATATGAACGGGTTGGCCATGATGTCCCACTCTCTGCTTTGGATTCAAACCTGCAGAAACAGAGGAAGTATATCCATCCATACCTTACTGAGAATTCCTTAATGTTTTTGAAGTATTTTGGAATATTAAAACGGAAGAAGCAAGCAACCAAAAAAAAACCCCCAAAAAATTCTAAGTAGAGTTATGAGAGTATTGTCCTTAAAAAGAATGCTCTAATGCTACATTCTCTATTTGGCCACATAATTAGTAAAATTTTAGCAGAAGCAGCAAAAAATTCCTCATTGCCTTACTGTGCCAAGTAGTGACCTGGAAGAACTACTCAATCCTCCACAAGGAACCGTTACGCTCCAGATAATGGAACAGATAAGTAACAGGGGATGTACTGGAAAGCAAAGTACAGATATCTCATCACTCGAGGTTAGCACTGTTCTTACTCTGTTGAAAATGGTTAATTTGCAAGAAAGGAAAAAAAAAAAAAATAAAGAGATGGAAAGAGGAGGACACCAGTCAAAAGGAATCCTGACTCCAGCTATGGTTTGCAGCTAGGAGAAGATAACAAAGCTACAAGTAAATGTCAACGTGGACTTATCAACCTGCTTAACCTCCCTTTCCAACAAGTTGAAGAGCGATGGGATACGGAAAGGTGCAGAAATCCTCACAGTCACCTGAACGTGATAGTGTTCATGCCGTCTCATACTGTTTTCTCCTAAATTAACAAAGGAAGTATGGTCTTCATGAATGTGCTGAGGAGTCCAGCAGATTCCAAAGAATAAAACTATTAATGGTTCACAACAGTGACCACACATTGATCTTAGCACATGATATCCAAACTTTAGCATCAGAAAAAAAGCCAATGCATTCAGAAGGAAACAAGAGTATCTCATTAATTCATGAGATAACTATGCATGAGAAGAAATGTATTCTGAATCTTAATCAACTTAGTTCTAAAATCTCAATATGAAATAAATACATTTATCATTAGGGGGTATGAAATCATATAACTCCTTTAAAATGGACACTGTCAAACTTCAAGCTATTTAATTATGCAAAACAACAATAGAGCTTTATGAAGTGTGTTTTTCGCTAATGACCCGGCCACTATTTTTGTTATGCTTGCCTCTAAAATGCACAGCCAATATTTGTGGTTTTAAAAAAATGACATTTCTTCTCTCAAAATGTTGTTGTGAAGGAAAAAAACAAGCCAGAAAAAATTAAACTCAGAGTACAATCAAATATACAAAGGAAAACCACACAAGTACAGATTTCATCATACTCCTCCATCATCATACTCTTTTAAGTGGATCAACATATTTTGGAGATGGGTGTGATTTTATGCTAGCTATGCCCCTTTAAAATTGGCAACTACATTTAATTCAGTCTTTAAGGTCCCTTCCAACCCAAACCATTCTGAGATTCTATGATCCTATTCTATGATTCTTATTCCAAATTCCGAACTCCAATTGCAAATAGATCTCACAATGGAGTCCTACAGCTGAATATACTCTAGGGGAAAATTATTCCCTTTAATTTATTCCAAGTTCATTTGCATGACAGTGTATCAGTAGTATATACAAAAAGTATGTATAATAGCAACAGAGGAAAAATTATGTGCAGTTGAAGAAACTCACACCCCAGTGAGATGAGCCTGAAACTTAAAAGCACAAACCTGCTTTTTTTTTTTTTTAAAAAAACAAACAAACCCCAGAGCTGTTAATAGTCCAGAGATAGTAATTTCTTTAGATACCTTGTGATCTTAACAAAAAATAACACAAACATGATTTCTTGCATACTGGATTCTTTCCTAAATAGCTAAAAAGAGCCACGTTGACAACCTAGTGTAGACTAAAAATAACTGATGTAACAACTCCCTGCAAACAACTCAAGTACAAAGAGAGGTCTTCCTACTTTACTGATTAATAACAAATAAAGGAAGAGGAAAGGAAACACATATTCACTTTATAACTCCATCATCAACCTTGTTGTCCTGGAAACAATTCTTCTACAAGAGAAGTACTTAACTACTAAAACATCTTCTACTACCATTTCTCCCCCTCGCCCCTCCCCCCCCCCCCCCTTCTCTGCAGTGCTCTCGGTGTTTCATGAACAGCCAGTAACCAGTATTTCTCATAAAATGGCACAGAAATCAGATCTCTTGCTCTCAGAAGAAAATATATCATTCCATTTGAGTATGTAGCACTTACAGGAACATCAGGTTTGCATGAAACCTTTGGAAAGGATTATAATTTTGTTACTGTGGGTTGTGTTGTTAAAATGACCTACTAAGTGAACCTTTCATTTTAGGAACATATAGTGCTGGTAAAAGGTAACTGCCGATTTGACAACACTATTTTTTCCACAGGAGCAGAGTGAGAAATCTCAGACTACAGTCCTTACACACAAAGATGCCCAGCATGCTCTGTCAAAACAGGTCAGCCCTCACTCGGAGGTAGCAAACAGGCCCAAACACATACAGACTGGTGCTCTGTACATAAAAAAAAAATATATTAAAAAAAAAAATATTGCTGTATGGCATCCTCTCTTGACACATGGGCTATTCCCTGACCTACCACAAGCTTTGTCCTTCCACGGAGCTCCCTCAGAAAAATGAACTTCAGGATCTGGCTCTACCCTCCATATAATTAACGTTTCCAAATACTCCATCAATGAAATGTTTACTGCTTCCCCAACACTGTCTGCTCATCTCTCAGAGAAGTGAGCCTGAGGTTCCTGCTCACCTCATTTTACTGGAAGCTGAAAAGGTTAACACCATCCTGGCCTGCCGGCAGCCGCCAACCCACAGGAAAGCTTACCCACACGCGCAGGACAGAAGCACGGGCTGTGATCGACAGCCACGCCAATCAACGTGCACGCTTCTTGCTGTTGAATAGGACTGAAATCCTTTTTTCAGCTGCAGAAGGACTCCATACAGACTGATTCCCAGGATAACAAACAGGACAAATACTTTTGCTGAAGAATGATATAAGCCATCAAACCGACAGAGCAAATCCAGCCTGCCTTATTCAGGTGCCTAAGTACTCGGGATGAGAATCCTTTCTTGCAGCTAAATACCTCTGCAGCAGTACAAAAAAAAGTCAAACCATACACACGCACACGAAAAGAACCAAAAAAAAAAAAAAAACAACCACTCAAATGAAGAAAAAAATCCCAACTTCTGGCTTTATGGTTAGTGTATGTGTTTGGAAGGGAACAGAATTTTCAAATCCAGTTCTTGGTAATGTGTACGGCATTGCTGGCCACGAACAAACGAAAAAACAGTCTTAAGAGCAGAGCTTTGATTGTGTCTCAGCTGTCCATCACAAACCATCCTCATGCTGATCTCTGGACAATGTCCAACACCATCTGGAAGAGAGGGTTGGTCAGCACAGGCTAAAACCGTGCCAGGGACTGTGCTACCAGTTTATCAAGATGGTTTTAGGAAGAAATTCTTCACCATGAGGGTGGTGAGGCCCTGGCACCGGCTGCCCAGAGAAGCTGTGGGTGCCCCATCCCTGGCAGTGCCCAAGGCCAGGTTGGACGGGGCGGTGAGCAGCCTGGTCTGGTGGGAGGTGTCCCTGCCCAACCATGGCAGGGGGTTGGAACGAGATGATCTTTAAATTCCTTTCCAGCCCAACCCCTTCTGTGATTCTATGATAATTACAATATCCCAGTACTCGGAGCCATCCGTGCCCTTCGCTTCTTGGTTTCTAATTGTTCTTTTTGTAACAGTTCTCTCTGTGCTTCTACTAGTAAAAAAAACTTAATTTTAACTTTTATATAAAATAAAAGCTGGTCTTAGAAATCATATTTATCTAGGAAACTGCAGGTTCATTTCAGACCAGGACCTTTCACTTCCACATATGCCCATACATTGATCTTTTTTGCTACACAGCCCCTTTGTGTAAGATGCAGCAATTTAGCCTTACCTAAACTGGTTCAATCCACTGCAATAAACAAATATATTTATTTAAACACTTGTAAATTCTTATTTTTTAAACTATCAATGTCTTGAGCAAATTTTGCCTCTGACCCTCTCAGTCAGCTCGCCCATGCATACTGTTTCCAAGTAAAATGCCAGAATCCGTACTGCTCTCAGGATGGAAAATCACAATACATTCCAGTTGCAAGTGAGAGCTGTTCATTACCAAAATTATTCCCCTAGAGAGTCCAAAGGGCTTTGGGTTCCTTCAAAAGATCCATGACTAAATACGATTACGCTCAGTGTTTCATTTAGTGTGGTATCTCTTATTTATTGTCACATTTTGGTAAGATCATAGCAGGATCACAGAATCCCTTGGTTGGAAAGGACCTTTAAGATCGAGTCCAACCGTGCCTGACCAGCACTAAACCATGTCCCTAAGCACCTCATCCACCTGTTTTAAATCCCTCCAGGGATGGTGACACAACCGCCTCCTGGGCAGCCTGCGCCAGGCCCTGACAGCCCTTTCGGGGAAGAAATGGTTCCTCATATCCAACCGAAACCTCCCCTGGCGCAAATTGAGGCTGTTCCCTCTCGTCCTGTCGCTGTTCCTGGGGAGAAGAGACGGACCCCCCTGGCTCCAGCCTCCTTCCAGGGAGCTGCAGCGAGCGAGAAGGTCTCCCCTCAGCCCCTTCTCTCCAGGCTGAGCACCCCCAGCTCCCTCAGCCGCTCTCCCAGCACTTGTGCTCCAGCCCTGCCCCAGCTCCCTGCCCGGCTCTGGACACGCTCCAGCCCCTCAGGGTCTGTCTGGGAGTGAGGGGCCCAGCCCTGAACCCAGCACTCGCAGTGCGGCCTCGGCAGTGCCGAGTGTAGGGGGACAATCCCTTCCCCGGTCCTGCAGGTTATACTAGTCCTGATGCAGGCCAGGATGCCATTGGCCTTCTTGGCCACCTGGGCACACCGCTGAAGCAGCAGCCCCCTCATTTCCAATGTATTTGCAAGGTCTGTTCACGTTACCTACCAGTGCTAGTTATCCATCTTTTTGTACCTTAGATTTTATATTAACATTATCTGATATGCTTTTATATTAATTTTGAATTATGCATCCTTGTTTCTACTTTTCAAATTACTTATTTAACATATGAACATGATGCACAGCTCTGCTTTGTTCTTCCTTTTCTCTTGTGCTTTTATTCTAGATGCTCTGTTAACTCTCAGGTCTCCCTGTATCCTCTTACTTCTTTGAGTATCTGCTCAAGGGATCATATACTTAGTGGGTAAAATTATCTGAAATCCTGATTAATTAGGATGTGGAGTTGCTACCAATAAACTCCCACCACTATCAGATCTAAAATCTCAAGCTCACAAAATCTTGAACTGCCCCTGCAAAATGCCATGAATCATTTACCAGCAGAATCTGTCCCACAGTAAAGATTATCATTTCTCATCTCCTCCACTACGGAGCCAATTCCACAGGCAGCATTTACTGCACAGGCTCAATAATCGTTACAAGTATGTGTCATCAAGTAGGCAGTCAACATCTACAAAAGTCTGTCTTAACACATCAAAAATTCAGGGGTGTTGAGCATCTTGTACCTCACACCACGCACAATAAAACTCAACAGTGGAGACAGAGGAGGAAGATATTTGAAAACTTGGTACGTGCATGTAAATTTAAGATTATGAAAACTGTGGTGCCTTAAGGTAGCAGCAGCGTTGCATGTGTTACAAACGCTGAATTTTGTCAAACTATTTCCAGTAAATGTATTTTTTTCCCTTTCTCAGCACTAGAAATTCCCTCTGTATAAAATAAATCTTTATATTCTGCACTTTCTGGTTCAAAACAGGACCAGGGTTACCAGTTATCTTTTAAGAAGGTTTAGATCCTCCCTCTGCTGTAGTACAGAAGGACATTCTATCTCAGGCTGGAAAAACATTCCTTCTCCAGATTTCTTCTTCTTATTTCAGGCTAAAATTCCAAACCATAGCAAAGTCTTTGCCTTCTGCTGCCACTGAGCTATCATTTGCTGCACAATAAAACCAGAAAAAGTCTGAAGTCATGATATTAAAACAGCTACATGTTTTAATTTATGATTTTCAGTTTTCAGTAGAGCTGAGTATGGTATGGGTGGGAAATTAAGGCAGAGAGTGATGCAACCACCACCATGAAGTAGGGCAGTGGCAAGAAGAGAAGAAAAAACCTCTAAAACACTCAGGATGGCGTGAAAACATAATAATAGTGCTCTACTCTCCATACAAACTAAAAAAGAACAAAAAACCCAAGCACCAAACCCACCCAAAACCAAAGAACCAAGAACAACCAACAAAACAAAACCCTCTGACAATTATTTTTATTCTCAGCCAATAAATAAAGTTGACATAAATAACTTCTAAAACATTTACTAATTACTTGAGGCTATTTTTCATTTTACCAATTCGCTGTAATGTCCATTACCACATGAAATTATACCAGTTTTTTCCAAAGAGATATTTCCAGTTTAGTCAGTGGGGATTCAACAAGGCCAGGACCATCATATAAATAGAAATCAGAAAATAGTATTTCCATAAGAAACCACTCAGGTTTATTGGATTAACAGGCACTTACAAGTGACTCACACTGACACGGCCTATAGTAATCCAATCTATTTGTGATAAAAACAAATTCAAAGGAAATCTTAAATTTAGAAAATCACCTCTGTAGATTCTCACATGGTTGGTTTTATTATATGAAATCACATTAGCTGTGCCTTCCAAACAAGAGAACAAATAAATTAAAAGCTGAATATTAGTAATTTTTTTTATACCATGAGTGCAGTATGTTCGTAATTGTAGTAGCTGCCACACTGAGCCCAATTATGGCAGGATAAAAGAGCCCGGAGTGGAAGTGCTGTGCGGAACACAGCAGTTCTCCCATCCCATGATCCTGCAGGCACATGTTGGACCAACAGGGGTGCGAAGAAGAAAAGCCATTAAGCCACCTCACTGCACTCTCCTTGGGAAAATTAAGGT
Source organism: Podiceps cristatus (assembly GCA_000699545.1). Taxonomy (NCBI): domain Eukaryota; kingdom Metazoa; phylum Chordata; class Aves; order Podicipediformes; family Podicipedidae; genus Podiceps; species Podiceps cristatus. Next base: position 30,388 of record KL262144.1, on the reverse strand, counting down.
ACATTGTTAGATCTGTGACGGCAACCATCATGATTTCTTCTGCCCGTACAGTGGTTTTGATTTCCAATTTGGCATTTCTTGGGGAAATATGACTTGTCTCTAGGGGATGTTACTAAATGTCAATATACACCGAGGTGTTCTGGCACAGACAACTGAACTATCAATGCTTTAGCAAAATCCTGAAGGATGCAATCACAGCTCTCACACCTCCTTTAAAACAGGGCAGCAAGAAGGGAGGCTGCCACTGGTATGTAGCTTATTTCTATAAATACTCCTTCAAAGCAATTAAAGAATTTGTTCTTTGATACAATACCTCTTAATATTGACATAAAGAACAACAGTCTTTTTAAAGATGTATTATTAAATACTCCATACGAAACCAAAGTTGCAAATACAAGCAAAGGTGACACTGGCCAGAGTGGGGTCATGCAGTAGGGACCTGGAACTGGACTGTTATCACCAATTACTGTAAAACCAGTTACCAAATACTACCTTACTGTAAGGGTATTTGAAAACCACCCCTCTTCTGCCATCCTTAAAGCAAAGATGCTGATCCATATGCAGAGTTGTACCTCACTGAGCATACAGATAAAAACTCATTTGTAAGAACCAGCTGCACACTACTGAGGCCAACAAAAGCTTGCCAAGGAGAGACTTCAAGGCTGAAATGACCGTTATTTAGAGAGCTGCTGTGCTGCTCTCACCTGTACCACCTGGTTAAGTTAGATCAAAGACAGCAGTACATATGAAGTAGATCATAAGCAAGAGGCTCATCTTTTATTTTTTTATGCATGCTTTCCTTCATGCATGCACGCCCACTCTTAACAGATTTCCATTAATGGCTACTCTACAATCCTAAAAAGCAGTACGCTATAGCCTTGGGGTAACTAAATTCTGTGAACTATGTTGATGTTAAAAATCAGAGTGAAAACTAGGCGTATTACTTTCATCACTATAAAGATATTCCCTCAGAGAGCCCCTGCACAGCCTAAGATTTAAAAAAGCTTACCACGTTCTGCATCTCCTGTGAATTTGGTCATGACCACCTGGGGCCTTGCTCAAGGACACTCAGGAATAAAGGTCAAAAATTATCCAGTAGTCAAAAATGCTGATTATATGGAACAGTTTTTACGTACTGCAAATTCCTCCTATGGAGTATTAGAGGGATGTGGATCTTAGCAAGAAGGAGTGCATAATAAATGGCAATTGAAATGGCAAAGTGCAAGAGGGTAATGCACGATTCAGTTTGCTTGAAAGACAAGGTTAAGAAATCCCATTTTCTGTTGCAATGAATTGGGTTTTGAAAGCACGACCTCCCTGCCCTTGTTCATTTTTTTTCAGATTTGTTTGAGAAATTCTAGCCTCTACATCACAGTAAAATGCTGTAAAATTTTCAAATAGCTAGATTTTGTGCTAACCCTAATTCGTAATCATTCTGGCCTTGCAACCATGGTGTGAAATTTACTGAGCTAGACAGCTGGGAAGGGGTGGCTGTGAAGAGTGGGGGTGGTGTTGGGTTTTTTTATTATTATTGCACTTCTGGTGTTCAACCCTTCCACTCTATGAAATCCATATTCGGAAGCCTGTAGGGATGAAGAAGATGCTTTTACTTACAGATATTCAGTCAGATTCTAAAAGCATCTGCACCTTCATTTGCAATGAATGAATTCATCTCCCTTCAAATTTACTTTGGTGGACAAAACATATACATTTCCAGTCTGCAGCCCTGAGTAAGATAAAAAGCTGAGCTGCTCAGATAATGGTCCTGTCTCTGTAATAATGTCTATCTCTTCAAAACCCTATGAAAGACATCTACTGAGAAATGCTTTATAATGAAACCTACAAAGAAAATTCCCTGAGCTCACAGTACTATTACAAAATTAAATCTTAACTGAAATTCTAGGAAAGTATCACCAGTTTTTCCATGTAAACCTGTGGTGAGTTTTGACTGAGGGCCTCAACGCTACCTACCCTTGCCTGAATTCTGTACTTTGTTTCCTATCCCGTATCAGTCATAACAGCAAGATGGCTTTGCTCTGTAGTTTTCAGATCTCAGTCAAACCCAGCACTAAGCAGAATTCTGGATGGTGGAACTTGGCTGTGGACTGAAAAAATAAAGTAAAAAAAATAGGACAATCTACAAAATTTAGCCTCCTTTTACTGCCCAAAAATAAAAAGTGCATCAGACGCAGCCCTTCATCAGACAAAGACAAATAAACGCAATCCCATTTACCGGTTCGTGTGCTCTTGATACACGTTGGATTGTCACCATGTGGTGTACAAATTTACATAACCTACCTACAAGTTTCATAACACCAGTACACCAGAAAGTCAAACTTGTGCTCCATTTCTTATGTAAGTACTGGTCAATTTTCCTTTTTTTTTTTTTTTTTTTTTTTTTCATTTTTTCTCCCCAAGTCTTTTACTTTTCACAATACTTTAACAATCACTACCCCCCCACGTACCAAGAACTGTGAAAAGCAACACTGGGCTGTTTCATGGATAATCTCTCAAGGTACCATGTTCAAAAGCACACGACGTCACCGTATTTCAGCCTCCGTAATATTTTCTTTAGACAGGTACAAGTTCCCTCAGTGAGAAAACACTATCTTGTGCGCGTCCCATTGAAAAGATTAATCTGTTCAACACCTGATGATTCACTCACCCACATGTTAGAAGTCCACATGAAAATGACTCATTCTGTCCGTAAGAATAATCACCTGGGATACCAAAGTCCCCTCATTTTTTCCAGAGCTGGTAACTGCTTTCTTACACAAAGCAAGTGGATGGCAGGCTTTCCTATTACAGCATGGCTGACATGAAGAAACAACAGATACGGGACTGGGCCCTGGTAATTTTATAAGCAATGTAGATAATAAAAATACTTGGAAGAGTTAAGTTTGTAGCTAACCGAAGTATTGGTAGAGGAAATAGTAACACTCCATAGTGACCTGGTGGCTGAAGACAACAACTGATTTTAATCCTAGCAAATCACCCATGTTTGAAGCCGGAACGCAGGCTACTCCTCCGTGGCGCAGACACTTCCTACCCAGAAAAGGGCTCTGAAGCCATTGTAGCGAAACACCCCAGTACGGACTGTCAGCACAGGGCAAAGCCGTATTAAGGGCTTGGCTCAGGACATCATATTTGAGTGTTTAGGGAACAAATCATGCTAAATTCTAAGCTAGAACTTCAGGTCCAGTTCTGACAGCCACAGCGCAAAGATGCCGATGTACCGGCAAGCGTTCAAAGGAAGACGTCAGAAAAAAATTGGTCTGGCTGGGATACAGACTTTGTGACGCTGGGTCAAAGGTCTCCTTTATTAAGAAGAGGAGGAATATGTGACCATGTTTTTACAGGTACTTTGTGAATATGACAAGTAACTAACAAGCCCGCAATCCTTGGAGAGAAAGGCACAGCAAGATACTACAGCTGGAAACCAAAGCTCAAATTTGAAATAATTTGTCACTTCTTAGCAATAGGATTGTTAATATTCACCACCTCTTGGTGTGCTAGGACAAGAGATCTTTCTAACGGCACTCTAAGATGCACTTCCATTGAAAAATTTTCATCTTTTTAGACAAAATTGCAGACTAGATTACAAGCATGGTACAGTGATAGGAATCTAAAAATTTATTAACAGCTAGCTATGACACCCTAAAACTAGTATTCTATGATTAATTTAGAAGTTAATTTTAGGGTTAGTTTAGAAGTTAATTTTAAGGTTTCAATTTATTGTTACTGCAATGCAATTCTTGCTGTTGTATGCTGCCTAAAGATGAACTGTGGTCTTTTGACTTAAAAGAAGCATTTTAAAGATGGTTTTCCCCTTAGTAAACTTATCTACTATTTTCCTTTCACCTCATTACTTCAAAAAGCAACATGGAAGCTAGAGACAGGGAAGAAATAAAGTACAGTATCTTAATTTAGCAGAGAAATAGATAACTTAAATTGTGTATTACTAGAATATGATGAGAATTTGTTAAAAGAGGACATTAGTTTATCCAAGACAGCAATTATCAAAGTGAACAAAGACACGCTTGTTGCTTTCATGACAACTCCCTCTTTCTAGTACTCCTATCATCGAAACACTTTTTATTGCCAATCCCTTCCATCACTCCAGTACCTGAACTTTTGACTAAAGTTAATACAGTACTTGTAAGAATGAAAGTGGACAGGACACATAGTTCAGTAATTCAGGAAAAGTTAAGAGTCTTCGAAGCAGATACTCTGCCTACATGGCTGGTTGTGCCACTGTGCACAGAGCTCATCAGTAAAACCTTGCAAGGAGTATTCCAAGAGGAAAGGGGAACCAAAAAACCAAAGTGATCAACATCACAAATGTGTCTTAATAAATGAGTAACGCTTCAAGGAATACTGTAGGAAAGGAAGGTTGTTCCTTCACAGAAAAAAAAGAAAATAGAGGATATAAATGCTGAACTCTGAAGCTGAAAAATGAGAAAAATCTAAGTGAAAAGCAAGCACTAGTTTATATACGACCCTTGATCTATACTGGAAATTGTTATTCCTGCACTGTAAACAGGATGTCTAACAGTATTTACTGAAACTCACAAGTTGTTCTTCAGGAACTAAACAGAAAGTCAGGTCTTGTAGGTATTCAGTCTTAAATATTTATTATTTATTTCACACTAGGTCCTAAATCTTCAAAAACTCTTCTACAAAGAGAGATTCTGCCTTCTGTGATACTCGGACAGCTCAGAAGCGCAGCTCCTGTCTCTGTTTTACTCACTCTGTCACTCTGCTGCCCTTGCTACAGGGATATTAAATCGTATCCCTCTGAAACCATCACTCTTCTTTACTGCAGACAGCAAGCGAATTTGTCCAGTACTGGACAAGGCCCCCTAAGCTACCCATTATACTTGCTTCTAATTCTGTATTTCACAAAAATAAAATTAAACAGAATAAGGCATAACTGACTCATTTTTAATTCTGAGTCATCCCGAATCTGTGGATTCCTGTGTCAGACTATCTCTACTCTGAATAAGGTATCAGAATAGCGCAATTTCTAACCAAATTAAGAATCACAAAATTCACATGGCAGGCAACAATAACTGGTCACCATCTTCATTTCATACTTTTAAAGGCCTCTCTACTGAATATAGTAAGAGTTTTGAACAAACAGAGCGGGTAAGATAAGCCACACTGTGTTTCACATGAGATAAAAGCAGGGAAAGTCCCTTCCTTGCTTGTCCCATTAGAACTACTGACCTTGAACTTGAAGAAAACAAAAAATTCTCTTGACAGTAGTAAGAGATTAGGACAAACTCCCTCACACAGGCCTGTGCTGGGGGCTGCGCATATAACAACATACAAACCGCATCCTAAACAGGTACCAGTTCTGCTCCCCATGCTAGGGGGTAAACTCTTCATCTTCTCCTTGCACTCCCATTTTATTCCATTTTAATATTCTGCACAACAAACTACAGTGCTTTTATGTAGTAACACTGGCAGAATGTCATTTACTCCATGGGACTGGAGCTTGACTCCTTAACAATGCAATCCTGAGTCCCAGCAAAATAAACGCATTCCAGGGCTCTGGAATACTTGTACTTCTGGGGAAATTATCACAAAGTATTTAGCACAGTGTTTTTTATTCCATTTTAATATTCTGCACAACAAACTACAGTGCTTTTATGTAGTAACACTGGCAGAATGTCATTTACTCCATGGGACTGGAGCTTGACTCCTTAACAATGCAATCCTGAGTCCCAGCAAAATAAACGCATTCCAGGGCTCTGGAATACTTGTACTTCTGGGGAAATTATCACAAAGTATTTAGCACAGTGTTTCTGAATC
>KL262144.1:0-24517 GCA_000699545.1 Podiceps cristatus | reverse complement strand
ATTCTTGTTCCCAGAATTACCAGGTTACGTAAGAGTCTCAGATGCCAATAATGAAACATTTTCTAGTCTCCAAGGTAGCACAGAAATGCCTGATACTTGTCTGACATTCCTCCTCCCTCCAAAAAACCAGAAAAGGCACATAAAAACAACTCAAAGCATTATTTATAAAGTCTCATTAATTATCAATTATTGAAATACTAGTGCCCTAATTGTTCCTGAATACTTGGTCAGGAATGCTGTCGACAGTTTCCATGCATTCCTGTCAGGTCGTCTTTACTGAGAGGAAGAAAAGAAAGGGGAAAAAAGAATTAAAAAAAAAAAAAAAAAAAAAAAAAAAAAAAAAAAAAGAAAAACCACTGTTTAGACTCACAGTTTTCCAACCTTTTCAAGATTACAAGTACCTGACGTTACCCCTAAAATAAATATCTACAGCTTTAAGGGAACACATGAATTAAACTAAGACATTTCCTTCTGAGATCACTGCATCAACCGCTATCAGATCAGCACACAGAATAAAATCAGCAGGAGCCCTTCCCACCAATGAGAGCAACATACAGCTCTGTCCATTTATTCCTTCAAGTCCGTTATGACTGTGGGACTTTCAGGAGAGAAGCAGCTGGGAGACATAATATTTTTCCTTAAAAAATGTCTACATAAAACATAAAAAGGCGGCATCTTAACTATTGGTTCATAATTAAAGAACATGTTTATACAATCCTCAGATTTGGTGCAGCTACACAAGTAGATTTTAAAAGATTAAACACGTGCATTTAAAAGTCCAAATCCTATGTAACCCTGAAATATTTGCGTCTTAAACAAAATTATTTTAAGTAAACAGAAGTACAAATGATTGTGAACCTATGGCTATGCCTCTGAAAGCTACTAGATAAACTGGACATCCAATTCAGTATCCAAACTTCCTGAGCTGCTTATGAAGTTTGCCTTATGACTATTTGCTACAGGTGCAACACTGGGCACCAAGTCACCAGTGCCTATCCCTGTACCAGGACAAAAAAAAAAGAAGACCCCATTTCTGGCACCGAGGACAAGTGCACCCACACAGCTGAGCTGCCTCTGCCTGCCTCACAGGGTGTCACCCACCTCCCCGCCAGCCTCCCGCTGCCCTCCAACTGTACGTTGCCCAGGAAAACACCAGTTGGCCAAGCAGTGCCAAGAGGCATGCCGAAGATTAACAGATCACAGGACACTTCAAACCCACCGAACCCTCCTTAGTTTACTAGTAGAGGCACAGCTTGTTTCCAGACGGAGCACCAACAACCTAGCAGCGATCTACGGCCTAACAAAATAAGCAAATGACCAAAGAAAGGCCAATTCTGCCACGAAGTCCAGCAGACCAGACGGCACATAAGCAGCCTTTAAACCTCGGTGAAGTGTTTCCTGCAATAGCGGATTCATTGTCTACTCACCAAATACCTTCCCAGGCACTGGAATTGCCGAAGTTTCTTTTCTCTCCTTCTCAGCCTCCCCATCCTCATTTCAGACCCAAAGCCTCCAAAATGCTTTGCATAGGCATGCAGTACACCTAAACTTAGGTCTTTTGTAGTGCTAAAAAGGGCTCCAAAATGGATCCCTCTGCAGAATTTAAACCTCAAACTGCAGTTCTGTTCATTTATATTTTAATACAGTTTGTGCGCTGGTATTACAGTAACATATGGCAGTGTGTGTTTTTTTAGGTTGGAAGAGCTTCAAGGGAGAGAAGCAGTATCATTCTGAAAAAATGCCTCTATACCAAAGCAAGCTTTTTTCTAAGTGAGTTATACCTGAATCTTTAGGATGATAATCCTCTTCTACCAACACAAATACATAGAGCACAAAGTTCCCTTTTCACAGTTACCCTTAGACTGCTTTTTATGGCAGAACACCAAGAAATAACAACTATGAAGGCTAGGTTCTCTTTAGTACGACGACGGTAAAAAGAAGAGTAGATCGTACTTCTTGCTGTTTGAAATTTTTCCAGCAGTTACGAGACTCTGGCTAAATATGACCTTACTTTAGCTCTCGGAAAATCAGATATCCAAGTGAGATTAATCTTAATCCAGTTGGATTAGATGGATACCACCTTTCACAATGCAAGTCAGGTGAGATGAAATTCAGGTGAGATGAAACTCCAGAGGAACCAGCGCTCTGAAGATCTGCCAAGATGATATTTGCATACAGATCTGAAAAGGAGTTACTGTAAACAAGACACATATCACTGTCAGCACCTCAGCAGGATTTGAAATCCTGTGTCAAGTGTCCAAAATAGAAGATGCTAGAAACATTATTCCTGAAATAACCTTAGGATCCCACAGAAGGTGGAAATAGACAATTTGAAGGAAACAAACCCTCTGAATGAAAACAAACCTGATTGTTCACTGATTGCTGAGTAGTCCTGCCTTTAAGACATTTAAGACATTGCAGAGTAAACCTTTTTTTTTTTTTTTTTTTTCCTTTCCAGGCCTCAGTAACAACAAAACCTTGCTACTGATTTCAGTGAGATTTCTGCCTGAGCAAGGACGATGGGGTTATTTCCTTGAGAATCACGAGAAGTGCTCAACTAACTGAACTACAAGTTACTATATCCCGAAGTTGTTCAAACATCCCCCTGCAAATTGCACGTGAACCTTTGGTTCAAAACAGTTAACGCAAGTATTCTGTACGGCCCTCATCTGTGGGACAGACAAGTCCTTGAGTATTCTCCCAAACTACAAACATTTTGTGTTAATTTTTCTTAATTCTTGGCAGGCATTAATGAAAACACCCTTCATCTTCTCTGTCCTGATACCATTCCTGAGCATTGGTATTCAATCTATGCTTATTTGATGGGAACAAATTAACAGCGCGCTCTCAGCATCCTTCAGTCCTCCAGAAAATATTATCTTTTCCCAAATTAACATAATAATAAGAGATAAGTGAACGTCACTGTTGAAGCAAACACCTGCTTTCAGCCCTAACACTGGCATCGCTTGGTGGGTAAAAGAGCACACTTCAAGCCTGCTAGAAACTGAGATCAGCTACCATTCAGCTGAAATAAAACCCAGCACTACATTATGTAATCTACATAGTTTTTACACCAGTCTGCATTCTCACAGAGCCCCAAACTGAGGAAGCTACAGATAGAACAAAAGGGAACAGAAAAAGTTCATTAACTTCAGCCCAAAGGCTGCTTACGAGTCTGTCTTTGCACACTTACGCAGTATTGTCCATTCACCCACACAAACCTGAGCTTGAGCATGCATTCTCATAATGCTGAAGGTAAAGCACCACAAAATTTCCAGCGAGTCAGATCAGTCATTTGGATGAACAATCACTAACAACTAATATGCTAAAAGGTACACTCAACAGGGTCTGCTTTTTTTTTTTTTTTTTTTTTGGGTAGCATATGAATAACTCCAGACTTACACAAATTCATCTTAAAAATTCAAAAACAGCTCAACTGGTATGTTGCCACTGACCATACAGAACAATCAGAAAGTGGTAGTACACAAATTAAATCTGACCTTTAAGGACATATTCATCTCACTCAGTTTCTTCCGTTAAAGATGTCGGGGTTTTCCTCATTCATTTCAGCTCCTTCTACAACGCTGTGGAGATGGGCACTTCCAAAGAACAACTGATCCCATCCCGTCATGGCCACCTGACACTAGTGGAGGAACTGTTCTCTGGTAATATTTGCCTCTCCACAATTTTAAAGAAAACATCTGGTTTGTTGAGGGCTACAGTTAAGCACTGCAAAAACCAGAGTTTACACAGGGCACTGTCTGGGCATCAATGATCTGGCAGCTGAGGGCAATGCCACCTCACACCTCAGCCACAGAATTCAAACTCAGAAAAAGTATTATTACTACTTTCTCCAGACCACCCAGAGACATTGCAGCATCAATACTGAAAAGGAATACATTTTGCTAGAAATGCAAGCAGTATCTGATTACATCTCTGGGTTGCAGACTTCACTTACTTACTTTTAAGAGAGTGAGGAAAAATAGGCAAAACTAAGAACCACTCAAGTCACACCAATCCATTCCTCAGAATCCTTCAATTCCTTACATTATCTTTACATTTAATTTCAAATTCCATTCTCATTTTACCCTCATACGTCACCCACAAAACTATACCTTCGTGTCACACAAAGACACTGGAAGCCTTCTCCTTGCCTTTCACCATGCCACAGTGATCCAGATCGCTCTTAAGCACCACAATGAGTGACAACTGTCTACAGGTGACTGAAATACCAGGGTTGGATACAATTAATCCAATTTCAAATGTCCACAATGGGTCTATAAGCCGCCTGGATGTCTTAACACCCCCTACACTACAGCCATTGGAAAGTTATCAACCTGGGGGAATGCGGACAGCAACTCATCTGACCACGGTGAGATGCTTACAGTAGGGTGAACCAAACTGCTCTTTCAGGCAGCATCCACTGATAAAACACCAGTCTGGTGCCATTTTGGATAACGTAGAATATTCCAGCAGGATGAGAGCCACAACCCCATATGGAGAAATGGTAGGACCTGCATCACATGATCTGACTGAGTCGAGTATCTCAAAGTGCATGAAAGTTCACAAAGCTCAAACCCTCTTCCTTCCAATGAAAGCGGAGTAAGAAAGAAAACACACAAAACCAAGTTCAGCAGCACAGAGAGACTTCCCAGTTCTGGCCTGAAGTGGAAGATAACATCATGGCTCCATGAAGGTAGCTGACAGTTATCAATGACAAACATCACCTCTTGAGATTAAGGTGCCGCACTGTAGCATTTCAGAAAGAGAGATAAATTCTCAGAATTCTCAGTATTGTCAATATGGTATAACCACCACATTTAAAGACACCATTAATTACCATTTCAGCAACTCTGAAAACCCACAACAGAAGCAATACTTGACCCAGTCCTTAACTGGTACAGGATCTTCACTGCTGAAGAGCACCTACGTTACTTATTACAACGCACTCAAGCTTAGTATTTGAAGCATTAGTTTTCTCTATTTTTAGTTATGCAACTAAAAAAACAAAACCCTACTTGAGCAGGAGAATTGGACCAGATGACCTTCCTTAGGTCCCTTCTAACCTCAAGCATTCTGTGATTAAGAAAAAAGGAAGCTTCTTTTAAGACAACTAAAAAGAACAGGCAAAACAATTAATGTTTTTAGGGGCCGATGCTTGCTGAAGACCCCATATTGCACACAGAACAGGGTAAGTGCAACTTAAGAAACGTTAAGAAAGCATGCAAAATCATGTCCTTCAAACAGCGAAGTCATACTAGGATGCCAGGAAAAAAAAAAAAAAAAGAAAAAACACAACAAACTTTAGCAAACTAAATACGAATCTGTTGTATTTTAAGCTAAAAAAAAAAATAAATACTGAGAACTGATGTGCTAGGAGAAAATTTTACCAAATACACCTGAAGGATGAAGCTTATCAGAAAGTCTGCTGGGTCAATAGGTGACAAGAAGGTAAAAGGCATGCTCACCAAGACAAAGCCATGGGGAGGGAGGAAAACCGCAAAATTACTACTTTGCCACATGAAAACCCAAATGAATTCACCATTCAGTACGTAACAGTACAGGGAACTTCCAGCACTGGAGTCTGTCTGCAGAGAGGACGAAGAAAGAGGATCCTCTCTGGTCAGCTGAGAACTGTTAGCTGACAAAACCTGTCAGTAATAAAATTATCAGGACCATGTCTCCTCAGCCAGATTTCTAAGGAAACCAAAATACTAAAGATGCCAAGTGACGGACTGTAATATGCAGGTCACACAGATGAGGGCTCTGAAGGAGCTCTGATTAACTGGATATTGGGAGTCCCCGAAAATTACCAACTTCTCTAAAAGCTCTTAAAACTCAGCTGTAGAGCAGTAAGGAGGAAGACCTTAGTAATCAACAGTTAATTAACATGCTAAGAACATATCCATTTACAAACACATTTAAAAAAAAGCAGACTCCTATACAGATCTGTAGTTAGACCTCTATGATTCTCTCTCATTTAACATGACAATAAATTATGCTGAAAAGGATACAATGTAAGGTCACAGGTCTATTAAAGATAAAACATTATGTGCATCAAAGCAGTCATCCTCAGTCCTTTCTCCCAACTAGTTATTATACAGTGTGACTGGGAGAGAAAATGGAAAATGAAATTCAAGTAGATTAATGCAAGGCCCTGCATTTGGAAAAAAACAGCTAACTACGGATAGAAAATGACAGGTTCCAAATTAGTTTTTCCTGATTTTTTTTTTCCTGACCTTGAAGTCACTGTAGATAGCTTTATGAAAATACAAGTTTCACAGGGCTTGATAACAGGAGCAGTGCGAAAGCAAACAGAATTTCAGGAGTAATTAGGAAGGGAAGAGGGATCATAGCAGGAAGCAGCAGTGTGACACTGCGACACTGCCTTCGTCTGCAGCATGTGCATAGCCTGAACTCTGCACGCTGTTTTGGTCCCATCATAGAAATGGGGTAACACACCAGCGTAGAGAACAGCGAAGACGAGACTGAGGGAGCAGATTGCACATGGGGAGAGATGAAATCAAGCAAGATTCCTCAGCCTGCAAAAGAAAGGACTCAAGAGAGGGCGGATGGGGTACAGAGAAGCACTACACGAGCAAGAGTCAGGGGTATCACACACACGCTTTGAGACAAGAAGCCTTTTTCACAAGGTGAATACATAACCTCCGTAATGCAAAGCTCTGGGAGATGAGGGACAACAAAATGGGTTCACAGTAGATAAATTAATGGAAGCAAACATGGGAGTGATACAGCTGATGGCTCAGGACTCCCTCACCGGAGGTTGCTGGAAGCCTGCGTGACTACGCCGTGGGAAGCAGCACCAGGTTCCCTCTTCCTGCATGGCTCCCTAAGCTGCAGCTACAGGCTACCATCAGAAAACCAGGTTTATGCTACAGGTCCTTTTGATCTAACCCAGGTTTTTTATTACTGCATTAGCTATGTTTGCTATGTTAACATTAGAAAACAAGAACAAGTAACAGTTCTATTGCTACAAGTTAATCATCTAAAACCAGTGTGTATTTATGACTGTGGAGACTTATTCAATTGCTTAATTTCCCTTATTCAACACTATTTTCTATACATTGGTAACGCAGAGAGTGATGAACCAAGTTTCAAGCAAGCTGCTTTCACGAATAAAAACTCATAAAATGAAAAATGCTATGCTGTGAACAAAGTAGGTCTGGCCCTTTTAAACACGAAGGCAATCATCCTCAGTCATCCAAAAAGGTGAAGCCCCTCCCTGCCAGATCTTTTTCAAAGGTGAAATTACAAATATGCAGCTGATGAAGAATGACACTATATCTTACACAGAAAATTATCAATTCCTACAAAGATTTTTTTACAATGATTCTACATTTACAAGTGTACCAAAACAACACAGTGAAATTACTGCAAATTTAACTGCGCCACGTGCAAAAGCGGGCATACCCACTTTTGCTTTTGGCAGGACTTGGTGCAATTTCAGCTCTTCTTTCCACGGGGATCTGTGCTGGGATCTGTTCCCAGCGCTCTTCAATGAATTCATAAATGACATGTAAAGGGCTCAACAGTGAGATGACAACATCTGTTGATGATACTAAGTTATTCACAGTAGCAAAGACAGTAAATGAGTAGGGAAAACTGGAAAAAGACTGCGCGTAGATTACTGACTGGACAATAAAATACATCAATGAAATTCAGCAGTGAAATTCATAAAGTATCTCAACGAAATCACGTGTGAAGTAGGATATAACTGGGGGTGGGGAAAGTGGTCCTAACTTTGTGTGTAAGTCAACAGGCTCTGAACTGACTCTTAACACTTGGAGCAGGCTGAGGTCTAGAAAATCGTGACTGTCATGGAGATAGATAGGGATGAATTAATTACTTCTCTTCCAGTACAAGAAGTAGATTTTAAATGGAGTTCAGGTTCAAAACTTAACAAAAGAATATGGTTCCCCACTCGACAGGCGGCCATGTCAGCTAAGCTGTGGAACCAGAGAGTATTACACTTCCTAATACTTCTCATGGCTTGAAAGGGAGATATAATAAATTCAAAAAAACAGTCCAATAAGCATAGTAAAAAAAAAAAAAAACAAACCCAAACCAAACAAAACAAAACATCCAGTTCAGTAAATCCCTGTACTACAGATGCCTGGAGATTTGAAGAGTGTGCAGAAGGAGGACCCTGTATTCTCATTTTGTTCCTGTGCTCCTCAGTTACCCACCTCTGGCCATCGCTGGAGACAAAATACTGCTCTAGATGGGTGTACGAGAACAGCTGCTCTTCTAGTCCTACAATCATCACTTCTCCGTAAGTAATTCTGCCTAGCACAGGTGTAACGTCCCGAAGAACTGTCAAGTGCCAGCAACTCTCATACCTGTCACAAATATCCCAACCTTCCCTGTGGACAGAAATTTGAAGCCACATTCCACCTCTCTACCAAATATGATACCGTAATTCTGATTTTTTTTTTTTTTTTTTTTTAATAGCAGAAAAAGATACACAACCTAACATGAGGAATTCAAATCACAAAGGGGGAGTTGGAAATATGTATTAATGCAAACAACTCTACTGCTATAAAAATATTTTATTACTTATTTCATTGATTCCAAAGAAAGCTAAAGTGATCCTGGAACGACGACAAAGTGGACTGACCTTTCTATTCTATTCTAGACTTTTTTGCATAATTTGTCAGGGAAAGCCCTCTAACTACACTGAAAAAGCATATCCAAAACACACCGCAGTAACAGCCCTGGGAGAAAGGGATCATGCAACTAAGTGTAGGTAATTCCAGCTGCAAACCCATTAAAAATGAAATGCTAATTTGATCCCCATAAACCATTCATCCACCTAAGTATAGAAAAATAGTTCTCTGATTATGAAAGTGTGTTGATTGCTCTCACTGTAGCTGCTCTTAGAGCAGTGGCTAGTCACTCGGAAGGCTATGCACAATACAGTGGAATACAGAACATTTTACTGGAGTTTCACATTTTTATAGTGGTACTGATAGACAAAAGCAGTGTCCTGTATCGATCAATCTGGAAAACTTTTAGGCAGGTGTTTTTAACTCTCTTCTGATCTCTGAGGAACCAGAGAGCAAAGAGACAGTCCCAAAAACCTTAAGATACGCAACTTTACATAGTGTCCCGGTGACTGACATTCCCAAAGATTATCCTTGTTCTCTGGGAAGCTGAAAATCTTCTCTACATCATCTGAATGAGATGTTTGATGTGTCTGCCCAGTCTGATACACCCTAAAACCTCCAGAGATGTAGCGATCATGTCTCCAAAAGAAAGCCTAGGCAAATGGATCCATTCATTATTCCCTCTTCCAAGAACTGGAAGGTGACTTGCTGCTTATCACTCTTCCCTACATTCCCTCTACATTTTTACTCTAGCCTCCTCTTGCTAGAAGGAAAAATTCCCTTTGAAAAATCCCAACATGAAAAAGTACCTGGATTTCCAAGCAACAAGAGGAAATTGTTACAGAATCACAGAGTAGATCGGGTTGGAAGGGACTTTAAAGGTCATCTAGTCCAACCCTCCTCCTGCAATGAGCAGGATTTCCTCTATTCTAGAAAACAGTCCTATTTACTTAACACAATTAATGTGTATTTGAATGACACTTTTAGACTACCACACTGTAATTCACTCTTGATACAGTTGTTCTGATGGTACACAAATAGAGGAAAATGGTATCACTGAATCAAAATTATCTTTAAGGGAATTACCATATAATTATTTCCCAGGGTTTTTTTTTCCCTTTCAAAAGGACATCAAATTATTCCCAACATGGAGCGCAACATTAATCTTCTGCTACAGAAAAAGGAGTACAAAGAAAATTTTACTTTTTATGGGTGCATATAGCACTAATTATTAATAGAAATTGTTTTTTCAGCCTTGGCTAAGTTGCCACGTACTGAATCACTTTAAGAAATTAAAGTTATTGAACAAATCACTGGTCCTAAGTTTCTACTTCCCTTCAGTCCTGGAAAAGATTTCAGGGATAAAGATTATTAAAACAGAAGCTATACACAGTACATTAGAAATCAATTCTGCCTAGCCACTGTATTTTCTTTCACACAGTCAAGCTGCCTAAATTTAGCATGCATGTTTTTATTTCTATTAGAAACTATGTTAACAAACTCCATGTGACTCGCCAGTACTGATGCTGAACCACAGGCTAGTATATGACGTCTGGAAAAATTGCCAGGGTGAAATGTCTTGAGTTGGGAAAAGAAGGATGAATAAGTGGGTTGTACTGGTCATCAAGTGCAACTCCACCTAGCACAGGAAGCTCTGGATTGGGAATGAAATATGGAGAAAAAAAATGTACATGAGTTTCCCATATAAATCCATCTAATTACAGACTTAAAGCTTCTGCTACATTAGAGCTCTAGGCTAAACCAATGGTTCCAGGCTGAACCATCAATGGGAAGAGAGAGGTTCCCTTCGGGAGGTACCTTTTTAAAGGCAAGTCATCCCCTTCAAGGAGGTTTGGAGTAAGTACCTCCAGGGAGCTGTTCATCCTACCTGATTTTCACCACCTGCTTCAGCAGTTTCTGGAAATCTAAGATTCGTAAGAAGAATCTCACCCACAGTATTTCAGATAAAACTGAAAAACTGAGGTACTTTCACGTGTTTAGTATGTTGTCTAAGGGTGTCCACAATGAAACTTCTCCTCTGTGTATACTCTTGGGAATCCTGCAGTACTTGATGTGATTGCTACCTACCTATTGCATTAGTCTTACACAAATACACAGATACGCTCTTTCACAGCTATCCACTTCCATCTTTGAGAGTTACTTATGCTTCTTGGAAAGCAGATTTGGATCCACACACACCAACTGCCCTTACCCTGCTCGCACTGTCCCTCAGTTCTGTATCATCTTCACCATGCTTAGTGCAGATGCTTTGCCTGCATACTCCTTTCACACGTGAAAACAGTATTTGTCTCAAAAATTTTCCTCAGCTCTATACTGAAAGGAACTGAACAGCCAGAATTACTTCAAAAAGAAAATCAATTTGGCAGCTAAGCCATGATAACAACCAATGAACAGTAAATCAAGTATTAGGGTTAAAAATTGCAGTTGAACACAGTTGGTACCTACGAGTATTAGCTTCTGAAATTCTGTAAGGGCTGTAAAAGGTAACAATGGATACTGGATAGGTTCTATTTGCATCCCCTCAAATCACAAGGCTGCCATCACGGAATTCTTATTTCTTTTTGGACCCACCGTATCTAAAAACAATGATCCTCTTGTGCTGTGGAAGGGATGGAATGTGAAATCCCATCCACATCCCAACAGAATCCCACAAACATTTTGGCAGTAAAAATTTATTATGTAAAGCCCAGATGGCATCCCAAATATTTCTACTTGAAAATTTAGAAATCATTTTTTTCCTTAAAATAAACTACACAAAAGCATCACGCCTAAAATTATCTATACAAAAGCATCAAGCTAGGTAACCAGACTTAACTGAGCAGTTATTTGGACTATGGGAAGAACGTGAATGTGGCTTTCTCCATTTAACTTCATTGTCAAAAATGAGTAGTATTTTTCTATTCAAATGTATTTGAATGACTGGCAGAGAAGGAAGATACAATAAGCAGATACATCCAGTAACATATTATACTTCAAAGAAGAATTTTTCCAGTTATCTACAGCCTAACAACTTTACCATAAACTTTTGCAGCAATGCTTCAAACTTTCAGAATCAAATTCGCTATTTTTGTTATTCTTTGTTATTCTAACAGAGTTCTTTTGCTTACCTTTTGGTTTCTCCACTATGTAATTTCAGCTCTGAGTCTGGCAATGTGGTCTTCAAAATGGTTTTAGCTGCTGCTTCACCAGAGAAGCTAAACCTGATCATCAGTTCAGCTTCAACATCAATTTAATCCCTGCATACCCTTCAAGCTAGGGGATAAAGATTGATCCTTGATTCTGACTGTCATTTTGCAGTGAGCCCACTCCTACATTCCTTTTATATCTATCACTTCACTGAATGCCAAAGAAATCTCAGTGTACTTGGCACAAAGGCTGCACTTCCTATATTTATGCTCCCACTAATGTATGCTCCATTTTAGTCCTTACCAGCTTAAAATCATCTGCGAGGAAAGGCGGCATAAAGCGCAAAGTAGTTCATGCAACTGTTTTACCGATACAAAATATTGTTCACCCACATTACTTTTCCATCATCATCTTTCTCTTGGATTTTCTGTTTAGATATACCCAAAAAATTAACACAGAAGGATCCACGGTAATTTTCTTAAGTGAGCAGTATGCAGTCACATTAGGATTGTTGCTCCTATTCAAACTTTCAGTACCTCCAGAAAATAAACCAGTACTTTTTAATTGTACTACCTTAACTTTGCTGGCAGAAACACATTTGATTCTTCAAGACAGATGAAAATGAAGTGCTCTCTCCAGGCAAGAACTGCGTATATCTGGCACACTAACACTTCATCCTTTTTAATTATTCCACAGGTGGTTGCCTTGGAAACTGCCAAGTAGCTCTTGGATTTGAGGGATCCAGCATGAGAAAGTAACAAGCCTTCGTAGCCACGGCATTCGGATCCACACTGGCTGTAGCAACAGGGTAACAGAACTGTCGAGAAAACCTGAAAGAGATGGTTAAAATTAACAGACACGAATTATATTGCTCAATTCTTCAGAAATAAAATACGATGCATGTTGATAGCCCCTTCACAGTGGATACAGACTAGGCTTCAGAGTAACGCTGCTGATGTAGCTTGTTTGCCAGCACAGCACTGAATTTCACCTCCGGGAGGACAGCACTAAAACGTTGATGCCGAAGGAGCTCACCAGTTCAGCTTTCACGATCAAGCAATATGAGATTTTCCTCAGCTTCAGCACAGACCTTCCTAAGTGTCTGGTCAAGCTGCCTTAAGTTCAGTGCTATTGTTTTTCTTTGAACAAAAATAGAGTAACTATAAATAGCTCTCATCACGAATGCTGAATCACTGTATTTTGTATCATACAGTAAATTGCTCCAAACTTCATTTAGCCTTTAAAACTAGGAAAGTTTTGTTTGCTTAAAACACAATTAAAAGCCTTGCAAAACATCTAGTTCTGCATTCGTATAGCTTGTCTAGAAGTACAGAAAATTTTCCTTTCCTTCTCTGACTTCTCATTATTTCAAGAGCAGACTATCTGCACTTTAAAAAAACAAAACACAAAACCAAACCAAAGCAAAACCTAATTACATCTTCTGTCACTGGTCAAAGTTATGGATCTCATTTTTTTAAAAAAATATTTTTTTGTTTTCTCATGTTCACTTTGCTAACAAAAAACAGGTTAACAGTAAGCCTTAGAAAAGTAATTTGCACTAAAACTATCATGCAAATGGTCACTCCTGCACCCTGTCATGAAAGATAGGGAGGTTCTATTAATATACCCAAGCTAACAATGATTTCTCAAGACCTCACTCAAATATATATGTATTTTGATTTGCAGTGTTAAAAAATTGCCTGGCAGGACCCCAAGTAAGACACCACCGTGGAGGTGGATTTGCCTGCACCTTTCCATAACAAGACACCTAAAAGCCGCAAGAATTTGTTTATTAATTCTAGAGCTAAGTTGTAGTAAAACTAGAGTAATTATGCATTTATTTCACAGGGGGGAAAAAAGAAATCAAAGTGAGGTAACAGAAATGAAAGGGTTTATGAACAATCTCCCCAGGGCTCACTTTGTCCTCGCAGGTCAGGTCCTCTCCTTCAGGCTTGCTCTCAGCCTGGCAACTCGGGGCATTTCTGACTTGTAGAAAACTTGTAGAAAATACCACATATCCTGCGCTTTGGTCCCAAGGGAACACACTGTTTATGTGTCTATCCCTACCCTACGGTCCTCCCTCCTCTACGCCCCCAGTCCTCTCTTCCAGCACTCTGCTCCTGATGAACACTTCCAGAGTCAAAGCAAACCTCTGAACTGCTTTAAATTCATCTTTTAACTTACTGAATAACCATCAAATTGTATTGCCACCTTCCCTCTTTCTTGCCTTCTTGAATCACTTCCTTGACTGAAAATGAGAATGGGCAACAATTCTCCTTCTCTCCCTTCTCCCTCCCTCATCCAATCCCACCAAGCACGTCTAAGCAGCCCTCCACGGATTGCCTCTTTCCCGGTGGGTTCTGTAGTTTCTCCTTGCTTCCTCCTGCACCTCCTTTTCAGTCACGTAACTTGCCCCTTTATGAGCAAGGTTTCTGAAAGATAAGCTGACAAGAACAGGCATTTTCCTTCCCTCATTCCCCAACAGTTCCAGGGGTGAGACCTGTTTAATCACTTCTGGATATGCAGCTTCGGATGTGAGTTTTCTCAGCTCCCCAGTCCCACCAGCCCAGGGTACACAACCTCCGTCCTCCAGGAGAGGAAATCTGTCTCCCTTTCAGTCCATCAGGTTCGGTTTGGTTTGCATCTTGTAGGCATCCTCCCTGCAGCAATGGCATGCCAACGCACTGTGAAATACTGAGCATTTGCCCTGTTAAATCTCTTCACAATTACAGATGTCATCTCGTGTATGTCCTGTTATTGCAGAAGAAAACCGTCCTCTTTCCTGGTTCTCAAGTCTCTCTGACAGACTGAGTCTCCATAGCTTCAAAATGACCCTTTTATCACAAATAGCTGTTTCTTTTGAGGAACAATATAGATTTTTCTTCCCTGCCTCAAGTATCTTGACACTACTCTCAAGCCTATCCCACCTGTGCTCATCAGCTCATTTTGCTGTTTCTTATAAGGAACACAGATGAACTTTAGCTACAACGTCAACTCAAAGAGAGCATTAATGCGTCACTGTTCCAGACCAAATGTGGTACATGACCAGTTCCTCAGTGTTTGTCCTTTTAACCTACTGAGATTTTTCCAAAACCAGCACATGCTAACCCCTCCCATTTTCATTTGCCTTATTCTCAGACCAGTATTATCCTAAGATTATTTCAAACTTGTGTTGCAAGGCTGTTTCTAACTTGATTTATAACCTACACCCTTCTAAAGGCATTTCTCAATAAGATGAGTTCTAAAGTCTTCAGCTGTAGTAGCTGATGGAGCTACCACATCTTTTCCCTATCCTCATCATCCCACAGCAAATAAATCATTTTAAAGGCTTTAAGAGAGGTCTTGATAGCTTTTTTTTTTCCTTTTTTTAAGTATCTAGAAACCTTTGTAAGGTATACTTAATGTAAAAAAAAAAACAAAAACAAAAAACAAAAAACCCAAACAAACCAAACATTTTAACACATACTTTTCAGGTACCCTGTTTCTGTAAGCAACCCTACCTGTGTAGTGGCTTATTTTTGCCATGTTCCTCCTGCTCAAGCTTTCTAATCCCAGTTCAGTCTCTGCCTATCTAGTCATCTGACTCTGTTCTTGGGCTCCCGGACCATCTTCTTGCTCCCTGTAGATAAAGGTCACGCACTGGATCCACAAGATGAATCCAACTCCTAACTTTGACTTTTTTTAGGTTCTACAACATTCATCCCTCTCAGGTGCTACACCTGGATCAACAAGGAGCTCCACTAGCTGAGTTTTAGGCCAACCCTTTGAAGAAAGAGATGTCACACTCTCGTTTCTAGACCTGATGTAATGTTTCTGTGCTACTGCCTCTTCAAAATATAAGCAAAATAAAATCGTCTCTCGGTCTTCAGAGGACGTATGTCTTTGCTCGCTTGCAGCTTCAGCCCCTGAGCCCAGGGCTGCCTTCAGATCTGCATCTTGTCTCTAGCAGGATCATTACGAGACCCTGAGTCACCAAGTGCCTGGAGGAGCTGCTTCAGAGCGAGCAGCCTCAGAACACTAAAAGCACTGTGAACTCCAGAGCTTGGTGCTACTAGAAAAATACATAAAACATACAACTCTTGAACAGTAGGTCTAAAAGCAAGATGAATAGAAGACTTTTAAGTAGCTCCCCTAGTCCACTGTGGTTTTGAGGTTTTTTTCCCCAGGCTTGTTCTCAATCCATTAACAACCAAATTTTGCATAATCCCTATGCATCCCTGAAGGAAAGACTTTGTTTCCATGTCTGAATGTTTACTGAGACTGTCCATTTTCTCCTCCTCAGTCTCCATTCCTAACGCAGGCTCCTTTCTGACCTACCTCGTCCTCTGCCCCCCAAAAATATGCCCAGATGCTCCCAAGGAACGCAGAATCTCTCTCCTGCCAGAGACCTGCACCTGATGGAGAATACAGCAACCAGGACAGCACAAGAGAGAACCTTCCGCACACTGCAGCCAGCAAAGCTGCAAGTAATTCAAATGCTGCTCATGATGCATCCTACAATGGGGTTTTCAAAAAGGACCAAGGCAGGCCAGATTGCCAAAACCTGAATTAACAAGATTTGATGTCTTAATTCCCTTCCCCCTCTGTGGAAATTGCTGTTTAGTTTATCTCAGTAAAGGTACATTCAAGCTACAACCATGCTGCTTAGTGCAAAGCTCTTTGTTCTGTTCTTGGTTTCACCCACAGCTGAATTAATAGGTTTGGAAAACTTAATGACCATTGATTTTAAAACTGTAGTTTCTCTAGTTATAGTTTCTTTTCTTTTAAATAAAAGTCTTCAAAATTTGCTATGCACAGAAGTGGTACACAGCCACAACCACATTCCTTAGTGAACTAGAAAGCCAATGCTGTCTTGATAATTGCACTTTTAGCATCTGAAGGAGGCACACAGATGGCTTTTACCAAGTAGAAGACTTCCTTTTATGTTTTGGATGTTTTTAAAATACATATATTGTAGATCATATATACAGCAGGAGTGAGGCACTGTAGTTAGAGTGAGCCTCACTGCCCTCTTGGGAAAAAACAAGTTAAAGCCTCCCACTGACTCCAAACATAGTTGAGTAAGGTTCCAGAAACAATTCATCATTTGAGATTCTTTCCTTTAAAAAAAAAAAAACAACACAAAAAAGAGGTCTATTTCAGCACTGTTTATTGATCATCCCTTCTTATCCCCGTTATTTTCCACCCGAAAAGTTAAATCATATTTTACTAAGACGTGTCAAACATGGAATCCTTTTTTGAGAAAGCTTGTCAATAATTTTGTACGTTTTACTATTTGAAACATAGTAAGGGAAAATAGCAGCAATCTTCTGAAAACTTTTCTGGCTGGCAAGAATCCCATCTTTTTACACAGATTTCTGAAGGAAGAAAAGACCCAATCTTGTGAAAAAAATGCTTTGCTCCTTTTCTGTGGTGGTATTTTAAGATTTACTTGCAAGTGTTTGGTAAATGAAAAGGAATCTTTCTCTTAAATTATTTTGAAGTACAAGCATCTGCATCAACCTGGAAAGCCGCCTTTAAACTATTCCACCTCCAGTGAACATCAACAGAACTTTGCTATTTTACAGCTGTACCAGGCACATCTTTGTACATATCTGCACAAAGATGAATGGGAGAGACACCCTTTTCCACCTTCAATAAAAGCCTGAAGTGAGAGTTTTAAATGAGAAATATGTGAATTTCCCCTATCAAATCACAGGTGGCCAGAAAACTTTCACCCAAGAAAGTTTTTCACTGATTCAAGAACAAACCACCCCCCCCAAAAACCAAAAAAAAACCCCAACCCCAACACAACAACAAAAAACAAACAAAAAACCCCCCACAAACCAAAATAGATGTAAAAAGAACGATCAGGACAAAAGACCCCTTGCCTGGGACACGACTGCTTGAGAACACATGCCAACCAGAAACAGCATGAAGGGAAATGAGAAGCCAGGTAACAAAGCCGGGAGGCTCAGTCAAGTAGAAATGAAGGCAACTAAAGAAGAGGTGCAGCAGCAGCAGAACATCCTCAGTACAGCTGCGGCTGGGCAGCTTCAAGGAGCTTCATTTAAGATGGCCCAAAATCAGATGGTCACTTTAAAGAAGTTAATGAGTTGAATGTGCGCTGTCAATCAGTCAGATCTCAAGTGAAGAGTTTTCTTCACTCTCTGCCAAAGTGGTGGCAACAGCTTGGACTGACTGGGCTGTGAGGAGCTCCTAAGGAAAAATGAAAATATAAAGAACAGAGTCCTCTTGCAAAAGAGGCCTCTACAACTGGGTTTATCAGTTCCCGTGTGTAAAATTAGGTCTGTACCACCTCGAATCTGTAAAGATAAACTCCTGATGAAATGATACACAATCAGATTATCCAAAACCAAATCCATCTCAAAAGAAAAGGGAATACTTTTTAATCTGAAGTAAATGTAGGCTTTGCACTATGAACAGTAAGAAACAGTGACTATATGCTTCATCCATTCAACACTGTTGCCTAAACAATACTGGAATCTTCTGGGAAGAAAACACAGCACTATTTTATGTAACAACTTTCACTACAGTAAGAGTCACTGGTAAACTTAAATGCGAGGAAAAAAAAATGTATTTTGACAGCACTAAAAATCAGTCAACGCTTTCAGCAGTATCTGGAAGAGATTTTTTTCCTTAGAGAAAAAAATAGAGAACAACATCAGTATATGACATCCCAGAAGACGGGTACATATTCTGACTTTCTAGTTCATAGCTACACAGGCATGCACAGGGACAAACTTCAGTGTTTTGAGGTGACAGCGCATGTTCGGTGCCATTCCCTTGCTCAGACTGGGTCATTTTGTATTGCTGGCCTTGACTCGTCCCTGGGATCTGGCTCTTCAGAGCTCCATCTCTTTCCTTCCGTATCTCA
The DNA here is from genome assembly GCA_000699545.1 of Podiceps cristatus. Classification (NCBI taxonomy): domain Eukaryota; kingdom Metazoa; phylum Chordata; class Aves; order Podicipediformes; family Podicipedidae; genus Podiceps; species Podiceps cristatus. The sequence continues at coordinate 5,866 of KL262144.1, read as the reverse complement.
GAAAACCGCACCCTTCCTCAGACTGCACAGGGAGACCAGACACCTACCACAATGCACATGCCTCTCTCTCTCAGATTTGTAAAGGCTGAAGATACTCTCCTCTCACCAGAAAGCACGACAGAGCGTTCAAAATATGACAACTGGAGAGCTGGCACAGAGACTGCTTCCCAAATGCTCTCATAAGGGAGACAAACATTCAGTAGAGAGAAAACATTTTATTTACCGTGAAGTTTGCTTGGTTTAGTATTAGATGTTGTTCAACAGCTATATCTTAAGACATCCCATTACCTAAAAATATCAATTTATATCTTTAAGACTGAGTTTATTTTTTGAAAAACTGTTTACTAAACACATTCCTTACAGACTGGGAATTTCCACTTTAAACCTACTAACACTGAGACTAATTTGCTTCATAAGCCCTCTAGTAAAATGGTTCAAAACCTTTTTCCCTCAAGCATTAGTTGCCAATTACTACAACACAGATATTAAAAATTTATCAACACACTAAATGTTAATACCTTAACAATACTTGCTTCTGAACAGCTTTTGCTATGTCAAATAACTGCGTTTTTTACTCCAGTGTTCTGCCATACACCTGGTTGTGAAGTCATGATGTCAACACCACGAGGACCAACCCACATACGCAGAGACACACTGCCGGCTGCAGAGCAACACGAGCCACCATTAGAACATGATTATTTCTAGCAGAAAATGGCCAAGAATCAACAGCTGGAAGGAACTCCACCATTTCACCATCTGCTGTTGGGACAGCCACCTCCACCCATTTCTCATCCCTGACTGTTCAACCCCATCCCTGTTCCACCTCCTCATTTGTAACAGCACCCGTGGTGCAGCTCTGCTATGAACTAGACCTTGGTACTGACCCTGGACAAATCTGACTGTGCTGCTGCTGCTGGTTCTGTAGCAGGTTCACTGTACAGCCATAGAAAGATCAGGCCAGGACCAGTGGCCAGCACTCTGGCCACACCAGCTGGCACCAAAGCAGGAACAAGCGACTGGAAGAAGCTGATTCCTTCTTTCACCACCTCTGACAGTTTATGCCAGCTTAAATATCCCATGAAACTACAGAAAACTAGAAACCAGATATATTCAAATTAGAAATGCAGTAAAACACAACCGTGCACGTTTTGGCTGGGATAGAATGAATTTTCTTCATAGGAGCTGCTATGGGGCTTTGTTTTGGATTTGTACTGGAAACAGCATTGATTGATAATGCAGAGATGTTCTCATTGCTGCTGAGCAGGGCTGACACAGAGCCAAGGCCTTTCTGCTCCTCACCTCACCCCACCCCACAGCGAGGAGCCCGGGGGCCACAAGGAGCTGGGAGGGGACACAGTCGGGACAGCTGACCCCAACTGACCCCAGGGATTCATAGAGTCATAGAAAGGTCTGGGTTGGAAGGGACCCCAAGGATCACAGAGTTCCAACCCCCCTGCCACACGCAGGGACACACACGAGGTTGCCCAGGGCCCCGTCCAACCTGGCCTTGAACACCTCCAGGCATGGGGCATCCACCCCCTCTCTGGGCAGCCTGTTCCAGCACCTCACCACCCTCTCTGTAAAAAACTTCCCCCTAATATCTAATTTAAATCTTCCCTCCTTCAGCTTCAATCCATTCCCCCTTGTCCTGTCACTATCTATCCTTTTAAAAAGTTGATTCCCCTCCTGTTTGTATGTTCCCTTCAGGTACTGGAAGGGATATTCCACACCGTATGGCGTCATGCTCAGCGTGGAAAGCTGGGGGAGAACAAAGAAGGGGGGGATGTTCAGAGTGATGGTGTCTGTCTTCCCAACTCACTCTTCCACATGATGGAGCCCGGCTTTCCTGGAGATGGCTGAGCACCTGCCTACCCATGGGAAGCAGTGAATGAATCCCTTGTTTTGCTTTGCTTGTGTGCTGGGCTTTTGCTTTACCTACTAAACTGTCTTTATCTCAGCCCACGAGTTTTCTCACTTTTACCCTTCTGATTCTTGATTCTCTCCCCCATCCCACTGGGGGGGAGGGGGGGGTGGGGAGTGAGAGAGCAGCTACCTGGGGCTTAGTTGCTGTCCGGGGTTAAACCACAATGACAAAAAAGCAGCAAGCACAGACTCTTCAACCAATAGAACAAATTACTAAAAGAGATGTTGGAATCTTCATTTCTAAGTAACTTCAAAATACGACAGTATGCCTTTCTGGAAAACATTTTCAACAAATGCCTGTTAATTTTTCAGTCAAACATGAGCTACTGAGCTCAAAACAGGGAGTAACAGTTACACGTAATGACCTGCAATACCCTAAATGTCAGATTAAATTATCTTACTTCCTTCTGCCTTGTATCTTTGAAACATATATGTATTTTAGTTCTCTCTCTGGTTGTGTCAGATCAGCATGTTTTAGCAGTTGGAAGCACCAGAGTCAAATTTAATGATATCTCTGCTTGGAACGTGTCCAGGGGTTGAATCCGATTTCTTCGTGTAGGAACAAGAAGCTCTAACATTTGATCTGGAATTCGTACCTCGTTAGAAGGGAGGCAGCAGAAGCCTCACTTGTTCCTGCTACCAAGCTGGCGGTGAGGGAGAAAGAGCCATGCTGTGCTAGAACTGGTTACTGACCTCGTCAAAACTCTCAGCTGTGAACACGGGGAATGATAATTTTGCCTGCCACAAGCAGACAGCCTCAGTGAGTAGCAATCGTCACGTTCAGAAGCACTAAGTAGGAGGGTCAAATTAGAAATCCTGGCTTTCAGCATCGTTCTGCATGCTTCAGTATGTTATGGGTGAAGGAAAATGCTTTCTCTCTGCCTTGGTAACTGTATAGTATTTCATCCTTTGAAAAAAAAAAATCTATAAATTTACAAGACGTGTATCACTTGGCAGCATTTCATAACTGCTGAGTGACTAAGATGAGCTCATTTAACACAATTTTGAAATAAATGTATTGTTTTATATATCTAAGCCTATACATTTTTAAGGCAATGAAAGAAGGAAGAGATGACACAGTTCACAGCCTGAAGAGTGTAGTCTGCTGCCAGTGCCCACACATACTTATTCTCTCTTTTTCAGCCTCTGTCATATACACACACCCCCTGAAAAAAACTAGTCCACTCAGGGCAAATAGGAACATTTTTCTAGTGCTGCCAACTTCTGCCAAAATTATATTTTCATTTTAAAGACTGCACTCATTTAGCCACATATTAACTTATGCAGCATCTGTCAGAGAAGTAGAAGTGGAGCAAGCAGGTACAGGGCAGGAATCAGGATTCTTTTAAAATTCTTTCCTCTTGCTTTCTGTGCAACTGGTGCCTTTCAGCAAAGTGGAATTAATCAACACCACTGGCAAACTGCACATTTAAATCCAACACGCAGGGAGAGAATATGGATTGGAGAAGTGTGGGCAGGTAGTGGGGAAAACAGTCATCAATATACCAGATGCGAAAGAAGTGCTGGGAGATACAAGATCATCACTTATCACACTTAACTGCTGTGTGCCGTTATATACCTTGAAAACCAACTGTAAGCACGTACTGTAAATTAAGACACTGCACAGAAACATCTTAACCATCAGAAGTCTTTAAAGTCCTATTACACTTTCTACAAATTCACATCCTCTGTTGTAGGTTTGCTCTTTTAAGTGGCTCAGTTGTGGGACTTCAGACACAAGCTTCTCAGCAGAGTGAACTCTACGCAGCTTACACAGGAGGCAAACCAGTACAGCACCAAAATCCAACGCTAAACAAAGCTCCTTATCCTATTGTTTATATTCTTCAATAATATTAACTAGGTTTCACAAAGAAAAATTCTTTCAGCATTGTTTTTAATAATCCATAACAAGAAAACACATTTCATTCTTTTAGAAGATGGATATCTGCAATTACCAACCTCCAGTAAACGTACAGAAAATATGAAGTGACACCAGCAACCAAAGGAAGACAGAGTATTTTTTCTACTGTTTAGTTCCAACACTGATTGCCAAACAGTTTAAGAATGAGCTTGAGCTAGCTAGGGGACAAGTGGCAGTCTACTCGTGTAGCAGGCAATTCAGCAAGGGCCAATTTGTTAGGCTGAGAAACTGGACAAATTAAATCATTTTCAGCTTGGGCTGATTTGGTGATGTATCGTCACTGCAAGCTAGAAGTAGCTTGTGCTGCAGACATTGCCGGTGCTGCCGAGTAAGCGTCTAAGAGAGGCCAGGGGCATAAACCAACTTAAATCCAGTAGGGAAGTATGTAGGTACTAATCACATGGTTTATCCCTAAAGATATATATTTAAGGAAGAAATGTTTGTAACTGGACGTATTTTTAAAATAGAAAATTCTTCCTGTTTTAAAAGCCAGACCTGAGCAGTTCACTGCAAAAGGATTCCGGTTAAATCAATGCTGACAACGTACTGATGGTACAGGAATTCTGAATCGCATCCATCCCTGCCACTACCGTGTTTACGGTCCAAGTAATGCAAAGGTCAAGAATGAATGTATCCAGAAAACAAAAGACACCCACTCTTATGTGTTAAAGTAATATGTTTACTCAATTAGTCATAAAGAAGTTAATTTGCTCTCTCGGATGACTGAAAATACCTTAAATTACTTCAGTCTTCTCTTTGCTACACAGTAATTACAGGCCTGAATCAGTTCCACAAGAGAAACTCATTTCTAACCACAACTAAGGCATGAGTATTGCAAGATCTCGTGGAAAAATAAGGAATTGCATTGATCTAAATAAAGCAAAGAAATTACTGTTATTAGTAGTAGGTGCAAGCTCAAAGAAGTTTACTAAAGCAAAAATTATCAGCATTTTTAAAAATTTCTAGAGAAGTTCTATGCAAAACCACCTGATTTGAAACAAATCATGCGCTTGTGTAGGCACCGATATAAACTGTACTCAACTATTTTATGAGTATTAAACTAACCCAATTTTCTTTTATACAAGTTGCCAAGAGAACGCTCTTTCTTTTCACCCTTTGTGATTTCCAGAAAAAATGTCTCCAAAAAACTGTCTCTGCTAGAACTGGGAGAGTCCGAAGTATGACCAGTAATTTACAATCAGCGAAGCACATTTTTTATCCCTAAAAATTTAGAGATAAAAATATTTTTAAATGGAAGTATAAAAATTTAAAAAATCACAGTAGTCATGACAACCCCGTTCCGCTTCCTTCTGCTCACCCATGTCATCAATGATACCTAAAATAATCCACGGTAATTAAACTATTGGCAAGAGACATCTACTTGTGCAGAAAATAATTCTAGAGGAACCAACACCAATAATCGAGAAATATCAGCGTGTGGCAGAGATGTACCACCAGTGAAGAGACACTCGCTTCTTGGGAACAATGGAAGCAGACCCTCTGCAAAGGTCCCACCTTCAGACTGGCAAAATTACATTGATTCTGATGTGAAAAGATACCAGGAATTGTATAGCTGCATCAACTCCTCTTTATCATCCACCAAGGGTCTTGGGAGTCTGGGGAGGTCCCTGCTGGCTGGAAGCCAGCCAGGGTTATTCCAATCTACGAAAAGGCCGAGAGGGAAGAGCCAGGGACTACAGAGCTGTTAGTTCAACCTCAGTTCCTGGAAAAATGATGGAGATTATACTGAGCACTGTTGAAAGCCAGTTGGAGAACAATGGCATCATCAGGCACAGCCAACACGGGTTCACCAAGGGAAAGTCCCGTTTAACTCATCTGAAATCCTTCTATGACAAGGTCAGCCCGCCCAGCGAATGAAGGGAAGCGGTGGATGTCGTTTTTCTGGATTTTAGGAAGGCTTTTGATGCTGTCCCTCACAGCATCCTTCCAGACAAATTGTCTGAGCATGGGAGGAGCAGGTTCCTGGTGTGCTGGGCGAAGAACTGGCTGAAGGGCAGAGCT
>KL262143.1:0-41813 GCA_000699545.1 Podiceps cristatus | reverse complement strand
GGACTCATGTGGGAGAAGTCTGTGGAGAACTGTCTCCTGTGGAAGGGACCCCACACTGGAGCAGGGGCAGAGTGTGTGGAACCCTCCTCCTGAGGAGGAAGGAGTGTCAGAGACAATGTGAGATGAACTGACTGCAGCCCCATTCCCTGTCCCCCTGCATCACTTGGGGTGGAGGGAGGTAGAGAATTCATGAGTGAAGTTAAGCCTGGGAAGAAGGGAGGGGTGGAGGGAAAGGTGTTTTTGAGATTTATTTTTTATTTCTCGTTGTCCTACTCTGATTGGTAATAAATTGTATTTTTCCCAAGTCAAGTCTGTTTTGCCCATCACAGTAATTACTGAGTGATCTTCCTGTCCTTATCTCGACCCACAATCCTTTTATTGTATTTTCTCTCTCCTGTCCATTTGAAGAGAGGCAGTGATAGAGTGGCTTTGATGGGCACCTGGCATCCAGCTAGGGTCAACCCACTACACTGGTTTTCCTCTAATTTAAAAATTTTATTTTTATCTTTGTCTTACTCTTACAAGTCCATAAATTCTGCTTAAGTTTCTGCTGTTTTTCTGTATCTGTCTTTTCTGTTCTTGCTTTTTAGGCATTGAGCTAGCAATACCATTTCAATGCTACTCTCTCTTTTCTAGAGTTCTCTAATTTCATCACTTGCAGGTACATGGTAAAGGCCCCCTTTCAGGGAAGCAACTCTGTGTAATACACAGCTTTAATTACACAATTACATTTTTAAGCTTCTGTTTAAGTTTCACAGGAGTGAATGGCTCTTAAACACATGCTTGAAGATGAGCATGTGCTAAAGTACTTCTCTAAATGGTGTTAGATTTAAACATATGCTTAAGTGTTTTCCTGACTCAGGGATCAAATTATATCCAGGGCTAAACTCGGGTAGCTCTAGTGAGATCAAGCTAGCATACAGAGCTTTTAGTTTTAATTCATTCTTTATATCTTAGCCACTTTTTCCTCTAGTGTTTCCCATTTGGTACTTTGATAATATTTATGCTCCCATAAAATTAAGACTGTACAAGCTTGCAATCCATTTTTTCAAATTAATCACACTTTGCTGAAATTATGTATCTCAGGTTGTCTTCTCACTCTCTAATTTCTCATAACACCATCACGTAAAGCTGTCTTTCATTCCTACCCCACACAGTGTAAGCACGAAGTGCTAATGGAAACCACTCTGGAGCTTTATGCCTTATTACAAAATAAATCAGTGGGGTAACTGTTTTCTACATCCCTTAAAGTGTGTTCGGATATAGAAATAGGTGGAGAGAGGAATGAAGATGGTGGGGGAAAAAATAAAAAAAAAAAAAAGAGTTCTTCATAGAATCATAGAATCATAGAAAGGTCTGGGTTGGAAGGGACCCCAAGGATCATAGAGTTCCACCCCCCCTGCCACAGGCAGGGACACCAACCTCCAGGCCTGGACCTACACGAGGTTGCCCAGGGCCCCGTCCAACCTGGCCTTGAACACCTCCAGGCATGGGGCATCCACCACCTCTCTGGGCAGCCTGTTCCAGCACCTCACCACTCTCTCTGTAAAAAACTCCCCCCTAATATATGCTTTCGTTGAAACTTGTGTTGGATGTTTTAAAGAAAAGGAAAACAAGAAAGAAGCTTTGAGGGTCTAGACATAAGTAAATTCTCTTTTACTCTAGGTGAAAAATGGACTAACTTCACTGGTATCCAGGAAAACACTACTTTAACATGTGCACAGCTAAGGCTAGCATCAGAGTTAAAGCATTTTGGAATGCTATATGTGTTACATGTATTAAAAATAATTCATCACATTGCCTCCTATTTGAATTCTGTATGATTAACTCTACTCCCACCAATCCGTTATTCACAAAACAGGCACTGTGCTAATGGCATCTTTTTAAAAATCTGATTACTGCCCTATATTTTGTAAATTTCTGCTAGGAATGACTTATATATATGCCCACTCTATAGAACTGCATAGTCAAAATCATGTTGGAAAAAAAGCTTTTGGGGTTTTGTTTATTTTTGTGCTATAAGTAAAGCTACTTGTCTATTTAGAAACTACCTTTGAAAACTCAGAGCTTAGTACTTCACATGAGACTTTTCACTCATATTCGGTGCCTCTGGCTTACAAGTGAGTGTCATATGGTTGCAATTAAAAGGATGTCACAAAAACTTCATTGTAACTAGGGTAACATATGCTCTTAAGGGGTTTGTTTCAGTTTCCAGCACTTTGAGTCTTGCTGGGGTTGGGAGTCACATCTTTCACAGCTAGTCAGCCTTCCTGCTTTAGATATGTCAGCTGACAGGGTGACAGTTAAAACATCTTCTGGAAATGTTGACAAGTATCTGAAGGAAGAAAGCCAATTGCTTCAAATAAACAGAGATGACTGAGGAATAAGAGTGGTGAGTTTTGCTCCAGAGGTGATACATCTATAGATCAAGTAGACTATGAGTGGCATTTCAGAAATGTTTCAGGTTGAGGGATAGGGGTGGGAAGGGTTTTCAGTAATTCTACCTTCTGCTGTGGGAACGGCCATGGGCTTGCCAAACATGAGCCAGAAATAGGGACAGTAAGTAATTAAAAAAACCCCAACACACCACAAAAAAACCAAAACAAACAACAACAAAAAACCAAAACCAAACAGGAAACCACAAAACAAACAAAATCAAACAACACTGATAGCACAGAGATGAGAGAAATATGATGTGTGACATTTCTGCTTATCACAGAAGACTAAAGCTGCACAAATTCAGTCATGTTACAAGAACAAGCTGAACTAGTGAGGGACACTCATCCTGCATGCCTACACTCTCAAAATGCATAGCTGCAAAATTAGTTGGATGTGTTTACAAAGAAATGCCTTGCAGAGCTATTTTCTCATTATGAATTTGTTAGAACAGGGGCAGGCATTTGACTCAAGTTCTCAATTCACTTTGGCACTTGTACAACCAAATTTTCCTAGTTTTCAGCATAATCTTTACATCTACTATGGAAAGAGAGCAGGGAAATCAATCTGTAAATTGCATGTTTGAAGGCTATAACAACATATTGCCATTTGGTCTTCCTTCATGCAAATTTTTTTCCCTGACAGAGATTTTTCCCCCCCCCCTTTCATTTTAATCCTTTATTTGGCAATTGTGCTTTCCTTCCCATATGGCTCACGTCTCAGTGTACACTAGTAATTCAACTCCGGCTGTTAAAAAAATTAGCAATTTAATGCGCTGGGTGGAAAGTAGCTATTCTTAATTATTTTCCCATATAAGCCAAATATATTCTTTCAGTTATGAACATTAGGGGAAAAAAAAAAATCCTGCTACAGATAAGATCCTATTTCAGTCTGTTGTATGACTGAACTCATCATTACTTCCATAAAAGCCTTAAACATATTCCCTTTACCATCTGTGTTAAAGTTCTTACAAGGAGGGAGGTGCTAAGATTCCAGCTGATGTGTTCATATCAACTAATATTTTAGCTTTGCTGCAAAAACTTTATTTAGTTACTTGGCAGTGATGAAGGTCATTTACTAGATTAGGTTTGTGACAATAGTATCTCCACAACTTGTAGTAAAATAAAATAAAATAAAAATACTTAGCAATTTATATCAATGGGAATAAAATATTTTTCTGAAATTAAAATATTTTCCCCTGTGAATTCTGTTTTTATATAGGGGGAAATCTGTTTAGAATGGCAAAGTTTTGTAATGCATCTGCTATACTGTCTCTCTTAAAGGTGACAGGTCATAATGTTGAAAGCTTTAAATATGCAAATAGTACTAAGGGTATTTACAATTTCTGGGTGATGTGCTTTTTTTTTTTTTTCCCCTGAACCTAGCTGAAAATTTTACAAACTTATTTTGTCCTCTTAATTGTTGTCAGTTAAGTTGTTTGATTGTCCTCTGTCTAAACCATACTCGTTCTTTATGATTTCAAGATACCCTTACAATATCATATCCTGCTATATTTGTCCTAATCTGATTTTAAAAAGCAAACAAGCAAAGAACTCCAGAAAAGCTAAAAGCCCCACCCCACCACCTCAAACCTCACCTCCACTGAAATCAGAAGAACAAAACATATGTCTGAGGAAGAGTTAGACGGGGAAAGTTCAGAAACTGACAATATGGATATGTTTTTTAGAAACAACATTGAGATTTATTAACAAAAGTATTTGTTTCTTAATAGTATGATTTTTAAAATTATAAGAGCAGAGTAATTTTAAGTAGTGCAAGAGCAGTGTCAACATTTGGCTTGTGATGGCCTTAATCAGAAGAGGGGTCCCTCTTCTCACTTGATTTAATGACTTGCTGTGCTTTGTGAGGGTATGACCCCATCATATATTTGAGGAAGGAGAAAACATTTGCACCCATTGTGAGTGAAGTAAGAGATTATGGGACAAGGACCCGCTCCTATTCAGGATATGCCTGAATCTACTTTCTCTGTCAAAAAAATCCAGCACTGCTTTGCTACATTCGTATACCTTTACTTGCATTGAGCAAAACAGGAATGGTAATAACCTATCCAAAGTATATTTTGTGCTTCCAATTTAGTCTCACAGAACTATTTGTTAATTCATGTTTTCCACTAGTTGCTCACCTCAAAATAAGATTTCTTTCTGAATGCTTCTTGGGATGCTTTTGTACGTCTCTTTTCTGACAACAGTATCAATGGTCGGCATCAAAATATAGACAGAGGTCTATATTTTGGGCAGAGTTCTGTATTTTTAAGAAATGTGTCATATTGACAGTATTATAAAATATGGGGGGTAGAGAAATATGACATATTGCTTTACACTGAATACATAGAATTTTATTATTTCTTTTGATAAGGTATCTGGATTAATCATGTTGTACAGAATAGTCGCTGAGAAATAGTGTGGCATTTTTAATGTTACCACACAGGACCTTCAACCTAGAAGTAGCTTACGGTTACTGCTCTGTCAAGGTCATTATCAAGATGAAGAAAAAAATAACACTGATTCTTCAGTGGATATATCTGCATTAGTATTCTGGTTTGAATCAGTTCTACTGTTTTAAAGCAAATCTTCTGGTTTTCCCTGGGTTTTCTCTGCATTATTTTGATCTGCAGAGGAGTTTTGGTGCACCAATTCTGTTTTGAGGTAGACTTGTTTTGGAGAGAGCTAAGCTCTCTGGCAGGTATGCCACAAATGCTTTCTTACCCCTAATGGGATAAGGCATCAGAACCAGACACTGGACCTTTGAGCAACACATATGGTAGGGGACATTGAGTCCAGAGGACAAGACAGAGAATAATTCAAAATGACTGTGCACCCCCATCCAGCAGCTTTTGTAATGGCTTTAGTACTAACTGGTGTGATTTAACAAACCATTCCCGTTGCTTCAAACTACTTGCTATTTTGGGCATAGCCAGTGGTAATGGACTGGACTCTGGAGGCTGGAAGGGAGATAATCCCTTCATTATGACAAAATAAGTCTAGCTATGAAAGGATTGAAACTTACAGTTTACTTCAGTGAAAATTCAGAGTAAAAAACATTAAAACATCTACTCCAAATTTACAACTTTCTTCAAGAAATGCAAGTTTTCTGGGGGAAGGGCAGAACTATAATTATCATTTCCAATGTTTTGAATCTTATCTGAGCGTTGAAGGCATGTTTAGTAACATGGCTGCAAAGTATGCATAAGTACTATTTTCAAATTCTCAGTGGCTCTCTCCTCAAATCTGGGACTGGGAAGTGATATTTTTAATAGCTAAAATGAAAAACACACATTCTACTATGGAAAACAATCTGCACAATTTTCATTCATCTATTAAACTAAAACCATTGTATTCCTGTGCAATATATTTCATTTTATATAGAAGAAAGACTGGTTTGAATTATACACATTTACTGTTAAGACGCAAAACTTTGAACAAATGGAGAACTCTGGGAGTGAAATGATGAGATTAACACACAACTATTCACATCAGTTGAGAAACTCATTGTGAGAGTGCAAGTTCTATCTCCTTACTACATGCTGATGGTACGTTTGTGTAGATTGAGAGCTGTATTGATTCAGTAGAAACACACAGTGGGGCACGCTATTATGTAGATTGTCTCATCAGCTAGCCAGTATAGGAATATAGATCTTAATTTGAGTATTTGTGAAAGCAGGGTGATACCCTGTTCAAATGAATTGTCGTCAGCTTGCTCTCAAAGATTCTCTCTGATCAGAGATTGTATCAAAGAATTGGTTTACCTTTTGGGTGTGTTACATGTAAAGATTTTTCAGTGGCAAGAAAGAAAAAAAGAAACTTTGGCAGAACTGGAATAATTGTTTGAGGAGTCAGGCTCAAGCTGCCTGAGAAAACAAATGAAACACGTATGTTTGCATGATAGTAATTAGAGAGGATAATAACAGATTCTACAAACCATAATAATCACTTTAACCTTGGATTCTTCCTATGTAAATTTGAGTACTATTCAAGTACACCAGTTAAGGCTGTTTCCAGTGTATTTGCAAATCACCCAAGATTTTTAGTTTGAAATATGTACTTTAAATTTATGAAAGATTAGATTTGTCCTCATTCCTTTGTGCTACAGATTTGTGAGTTCTCTGTGAGGAAACCATTACTTTAAAAATAATGTCAAAAGTGTCAGATGCTCTGTCAAGTACAATGACAATGCACCTGTTTTTGTGATCAAGGTTTCCTCAACATAAAGAGATCTGCAAGATCTACTGTATGGCAGTCATGAAGGTGATAACCCTTTATAAACACCACATCTTGAGATTAATAAACACTCTCCTGGTTTCAGCATCTGGAGTGTGAGTTCCATTTTGCATAGGATGACCTTGGTTAAAGCACCGAAACAGAAAAAATAGATGTCTGTTACTGAATTTATAACTTGCCATTAATAACAGCTACAAGGAAATAATGTGCCTTGCTATTTTCTGCTTTCTTACTTTATCAATATTGCTTTACAGCTTTATTCATTCAGGAGGTATACAAAGGAGCATCTTTACCTCTGTTGTTCTCAATGCTGTTTCTTTTAAGATAATAAAAGAAGAACTCTCTGAAAGATGGCCTCATACAATCCTTTTTGTTCTAAGGCCAAATTCAATAGCTGCTGATGTCAGCTGAAAGATTCATACTGAATCTATTGAGTGCCTAACCTTTATTAACCTTTATCAGGCATGAGATACATAGTCACCATAGGTAACCTACTGCAATAGACAACCAGCAAAAGGTAACGTACTAGTAACTTCTCATTATTGTATGTGCTGGTTTTCTGAGTTTGTATGCTTTCGCTCTGTGTCTTCTGGATGTTTCCTTTTGAACACAATTCATCTTCATCAGTTCTGTACTGAGAGAACAGAACCTACTCACCAATTTTATAGCCAGCAATATTTTTATTGTTGTTCAGAAAAGACTCCTAAGGGCACAACTATTTTATTTTTTTTAGGGACATACTGTGTGTTTTCACTATTATGAATGATGACTTTGCTATACAAGTGGAAAAATTGTAACTGTCATATATTTTTATGGATTGCCCAAGTATTTTGATTTATTGTAGTAGGGCCTTTCAAAGTGTCCTGGAGAAGGACAAGGGTTATATCCATTCTATGTGTACACTGTTTCTTAGCTGCTATTCATAAAATCTTTAGAGTAGACATTATAGATCCATGGTCCTTCAAAACTGGCTGACCTACAGGCAGCAACATTAAGGAAATAATAAGCTGTGAGCAGCAACACATTTTCTTCTACTTTCAGATTCCAGTTTTCTTTTTATTTTTTCTGAGGCAATAAACAGCATTAGAAATGCTATGAGGCAACAAGTTGCCTAAGAGCCAAAGGTAGGGGAGCTTTAGAATTTGCATCCTGATGATATAAAAAGAATATTCTGAAGAGCCAAAATCAAGTCTCATTTAGGTCACATGATGAAGTTACACACACACACACACACACACAAATAATTTTTAAAATTTTCTCAATGAAATAATGATGAGCAAAAGAATAACAAGATGGATAGATGTTTTGAGATACAGGGACTGATTATTACTCAGTGAAGTTTTTTTTCAAATAGTTTGTACTCAGTGAGTGCCTTCTGATTCATAACATGACTTAGAGATTCCCATCTGTTGAATTGAAGTATTCCACATGGTAAGTTTAATAAAATAGCTGAGTAGCACACTTCAGAACCTAGTCACATAATAAAGCCACATAGTTGTGTATTTTGATACCATCTGTATTGTGAATATAGCAACAAGTCATTCACATCATTTACCATACAATAACAGTCAGGGAGCTATTTTAGGAGCAATGGTCCTTACATTGCAGACATCTAGCAAGAAACTACAAAATACAATTTATTTACTTCAGTGCTTCACAAAGATTAACTTTATCCTTGGGAGACTAATAACCCTAGGCTCCCTTAATAGTCCATGGAAAGAAATAAGCTCTTTCAGTTGATTCTGAGCAGAACCCTAACTTGAAGGATGCAGACTATTTGGAAAGAGTACAGAAGAGATCAAGAAGAGATTTCAAAACAATGATCTGCTTGTAAAAATTGTAGAAATTAGACTTGTCATGAAGGGGAGACAACAGGGGGATATAAGCATTTTAAAATACGTAACAGACTGCTGCAAAGTCTGTTCTCCATGTAGACAGTGAATAAGACAAAGCAATAATGCATCAAGGAAGATTTATATTAAACAGTAGGAAAAACCTTCCAGCAGTACAGATAGGGAAGCTTGAGAGAATTTCTCTGAGTAGATTACAAAGACTCTGTCATTGGTGGGCTATAAGAGCAGATGAGACAGACATCTGCTGGAATGCCATAAATATAACTGATACTGCCTGCAGAAAGGAGCAGACTAGATGACCTCTGGAGCTTTCTTAAAGTTCTATTTTTTTATGGTTTTCTCAAGAAGGAACTTATTTTATGGGATGGGTTAGGGAGATTTGTCTCTTTAAATTAACTTTTGTAACCATTCTTTGTTTAGTGTGCAAGAATGTTCATTGTCATTGTGTTGTGGTTTAACCCCCAATCAGCAACTAAAGGTACCACACAGCCACTCACCCACTCTTCTCTGGTGGGATGGGGGAGAGAATTGGAAGGGTAAAAGTGAGAAAACTCGTGGGTTGAGATAACTGTTTAATAGATAAAACAAAAGACATGCACGCAAGCAAAGCAAAACAAGGGATTCACTCGCTACTTCACGTGAGCCAGCAGGTGTTCAGCCATCTCCAGGAAAGCAGGGCTCCATCACACATAATGGTTACCTGGCAAGACAAAACACTGTAACTCCAAATGTCCTTCCCTTCCTTCTTCTTCCCCCTGCTGAGCATGACATCATATGGCCTGGAATATCCCTTTGTTCAGTGGGGGTCAGCTGTCCCAGCTGTGTCCCCTCCCAAGTCCTTGTGCACCCCCAGCCTGCTCACTGCTGGGGTGGGGTGAGAAGCAGAAAAGGCCTTGACTCTGTGTAAGCGCTGCTCAGCAGTAACGAAAACATCCCTGAATTATCAACACTGTTTCCAGCACAAATCCAAAACATAGCACCATTCTATCTACTATGGAGAAAATTAACTCTATCCCAGCTAAAATCAGCATACATTGATATACATATGCAGTAGACAAAATATTGGATTTACTTCTCTCTTCATTGTTACCAATAAAGTTAAAAATAATTCTTATGAACCAAGATCACTTACTGCAGATTTGTATATCAATGCTATTTGTCTCCGTGTGTTTGCTTATAAACAATTTTGTGGGTTTGGTTCTACAGGATATATTAGTATGTGCACCCTGTAGGTGAAAACTAGAAAAGAATAATAAAAAGGTGAGACATTAAGATTCCAAATGAAAAGACGTGGTTATTTTCACATTTTAAACTGATATAAATGACATTTTCTTTAATCGGTAATTTCTTGAAGTGAAAGCTCTTTAGTATTCCCCTCAACTTGAAATTCTGAAGTGTATAGAGTTGAGATCTTACATTGTAATTTCTTAATGTTCAAATCAAACTTATAATTTTTGCAAGCAATTAAATTACGATTTATACATAAGATTGAATTTTTGGTTTAATTAGACTTTTAATCATGACAACATCAAGTATTTTGCTGATTAACAATTTTTTGTAGGTATAAAATGAGTGAATTTCTGTCCAACATCACCATTTGTCCTTCTGTTATGATGTTTATTAAACTCTCCTAGGTATTTTAAGTATTTTACCAGCATTTATCTGGTTAATAAAAAAGGCACACTACAAGCATTGCCAAGAGTATGGTTCTAGAGAAGTATTAAATAGGGAAATATTAAAATGCTCACATATTTGTCCTCTGTTTGTGGATCTGACCCTACAATTGCATACTCAAGTTATTAATATTGGATTTAATCGAAATATAGAATGGTTTGTGTTGTCAGGGACCTTAAAGATCATCTAGCTCCAACTCCCTGCCTAGTAGACACCTTCTACTAGACCAGGTTGTTCAAAGCCCCATCCAACCTGGCCTTGATTTAAAAGAAAGCTCATGAATACACTAAAATTATACAAATGTGAATGCAACTGTAGGCATTTAAATTATGCTAGCTTTCTCCAATATTAGTTTAAGATCATCCTAATCTTGCTTCATTATACTTTAAATCATATTTGGCAAAACTCTATGTAAGCGTTAAGCAGCATGACTTCCTATTTCTTTTTATTTCATTTATTTTCTTTTTATAAATAATGAAAGGCAGTTAATCTCCCCCCCCCCCCAACCCCTACATAATAGTACAATAGATACAGTTTAAAGAGCCTGCACATCCCACAGTTCAGCTGAGGTGTTATTCTGCTATTGGAAGTGCACAACACTTATACATCATATAGCAGCAGAATAAAAAAATCCATGGCTTGGATAATTACATGGTAAAGCTATTTACTAGAAAATCTGCTGTATTTTCTTAATAGTAGTAGGAGGCGCAGCAAATGAGAATGGTGAATCATTGTCATGCAAAACATTAGCAAGTTGCATAATGTCCAAGAGCACAGAGGACATAAATCAGCAATAGTTTGGGCAAGAGAATATAAAATTCCATAGCATTGTGTGAAGGAACTGCCGGCCACCTTCATTGTAATTCTGCTCGGTATTTCTCTTTGTTTTGTTCTGTGGGCATACTTTCCTAAGAAAAGTTAGATGATCTGAATTCAGGCCACAGTATGTAAATCAGTATAATGTTGCAGGGATTTATATTTTTTAAAATCTTTAGTCTGTTTAAAATTTTCCTGTAAACACATTATTTCTAGACATTTTCTACAGGAAAGGAGCAGTGGCAGTTCTTTAGGGTTACATGTTCATATGATTGGAAGCATTCTTTTTCTTAAAAGTTCAGAATGATGGGAATATGCATGAGCATATAACCTTTTATTACAAAAATGAATAAATAACTAGTACTTGTAATCTGATGAAGAAACCTGGAAATGAAAGTTATCTTAAGAACTGAAAGAAAGCAAAAAGCATGGGAAAAAGAGGAAAAAAAAAAAAAAAAAGCAAACTAGCATGAATTTTGACACTGGATTCAGGATTTTAAATGTTTGAGATTGGCAGTGCTTCATGCACGTAGTCTTCTTGGGAGAAATTTTCTTTCAGCTAGTACATGAACCATGAAATTGCTGAAATCAAATGGAGTTTCAGGATTGTACATAGAGCACAGGCAGTTTTTCTTTGTTTACAGCGGTGGATAAAACAATGTGCCTGATGAGCTAAGCCAAGGAGAAACATTTCTGCAGAGATATGATGGGTTTTTTTTTTCTCTTGGATTGAATCAGTGAACCAAATTCTCTGCTGCTATAAATTGTTTCAGATTATAGTTTTGTTAAAGGATTGCTAGTGTGAAGTCTGTGCATCTTCCATTTACTTTTCTGTGCTTACTGTCTTATAATTCTAGCCAGAGTTCTTTCAGAACTAAGTTTGCCACTGATATATCTGATTCCCTTGACAAAGACAATTTTGGATCACTGAGGACTTCAGAATTGGCATTAGACTACACGTTGTGGCAAAGGAAGAAAATTTCTTTTGCATTCATTCCTCCAAAGGAAATAATTAAAGGGTGTGGGGTGGAAGAGGCTGGAAATGCTTTGGGGTAGAGTTAAGTATCTGATGGAAAATCGAAGGTGTTTTCATTGGCAGAAAGATATGGACAGTCTTTCTTAAGAATTAAATACTATTAAACTATGCCTCTATCAGGAATAATTATGTCTTGTAAATTATAATCTTCCTAATCCCCATAAACAATAACAATCCACAGTTGGTGCTATAATACTAATGATAATTATGTAAAAAGTGTATTGAAATTGCAATTATTAGAACTTTTTTTTTTTTTTTTTTTTTAAGGTGCTTTATCTGTTGTGGAAATTCAGTCTAATTAAATCCTTACAGGTTAGAAGGTTTTGTTTTAAACAACTTCATTAAATGACTGTGGTACTTCAAGCAATGATAACTATCAAGGTCATACTTTTCCCTTTGTTTTGTCCATCACATTTTACAGAATGAGTCAGTTTCTTAAAGTGTCTAATCATTTAGAGAAGAGGCAATAGGAAATGCAGTCAGAACACATGAATAGGGACTTTTTCAGTGGTGGGGGGTGGAATTTGCAGAAGAGAATTGCCACTTTTTTTTTTCCTTTTTCTTCCTTTTTTTTTTTTTTTTTTTCCCATTACATATGAACTTACTGGAAGTTCCATGACAATCAGGAAATGTTTAGATGAATCTAGGGAAATATACTCTTAAAAAGTAAAAGAAGTCTATTAGGTTTGGGAAACTAAGCTGAGTACATTCACTTACACATTCATTAACATTATAAATAAATATCAAGGATTTACACATATGCTAAATTTTATTTTGCACATAGTAAGTAGTTTCACTGAGTTCAAAAAATGTGTGTAATTCCATGTGTAATTTTTCAGAGATGGCTTTAAACTGCTACAGTGTAATATAGGTGTCCATACAGAAATGAACATAACATAGCGAAGAAAAAGAGCATTTTTCTTTAAAGGAAAAAAAAAAATAAATAGATAAAAGCAGGTGTTTGACAGGTGCTCAGAGATTTGGAACATTTAAAGTGGTCTCAGTAGAACAGAATTTGTGGGCCAAGCACAGGCGAGATGATACATAGTAAATGCAATCTAATTTTCTGCCTGTGGAGTTTATTGCATATGTCTCATCATATCAGATTTAGCTGGTATATCTACTTATTTGACTTCCTGCTTGATATCTAGTTTCTTGTAAATCATCCCTCATTGTCATCTTTTAGGTTGCCAAAATGGACTATCCCACTGCCATTGTCTTGGGCTTGAAACAGATATGATGAGAGGGTAACAGGGAGAGTAGGACTTCAGCAGAATTTTTCATGTATGATGTTGCTCAGTGTTACCTGCTGTAAAACTGCTGTGAAACCTTTAAGATAAGACTGTAGTTCTGGTGGCATGCAAAGTTTCTTGTTCTTAGTTTCATTTTCCTTTGTTATATTCTTTCATTGTTAAGACAAGCAGGAGAAAAGTGGTAAATAATAAAAGTCACTCAAGTTTTACACTCAGTTTAAATTATAACTCAGAATCATGTGAAAAGTGGTGTTTGGAAGAATAAATCTAAAGTTTTTTTGGCAAAAAATTCCAAGCCAAATATTTTCTAGCCAAGAATCAAATATTTTAATTCAGAAATAAGTACTGATACCTCAAAAGATCTGCAATGCAGATTCCTTATGCACCTTTCTGTAGTTTGACCTTCCTAACTGTTTTTTCATCTGCAGCAACCTTTCTTCCCTCTTAGAAATGGTAGACAGTTACATCATGAAAAGTTCTATTTCCCTTTGGAAAAAAACCCCACAATTTTTTAGAAAATTTACAATTAATTAGACCTAGCACATCTGTTATAAAAATTATGCTTCGTTCATGCTAGCTCGGGTAATTGGTTTCTCACTTCAGTTTTTATTTCATCTATAGAAAAGTCTGGCACAAACGCATAGGCAGGTATGATATGTATGCCATAGGAACAGATGACATTAAAGGACACTGGAAGCTATGATAGTTTCCATTTTCTATTGAGCTTAAAGTGTGTTTTAAAAGTATTGTATAAAAGGATTGTCTGTAGTGGTTTATGTGGTCCCATAAAAAGTACCGGTGCCTTGTTTAATAAAAACAGGATACAACTTTTATTATATTTGTTTGGATGTGGGTTGGGGGAAAAAAAACAACAAACCAAACAAAGAAGTAAAACATCAGCGGGCAAATTATAACAGATTACATTAGTGAGGCAGGCAAAACTAGGGAGAAAATGTTAAACATCATCAAATCCATTAAGTAAGACAAATATTTTGTTTCACTTTTAAACGTGAAAGTCAGATGCACTGTTGGATTCTAATAAGTGGATTTTCTATTTAGCCAGTTGTTTCTCTTCACAATATTCAGCCACCTAGTGACTGATTTGTGCCAGGTGGCATTTCTCCAAATATGTGATATTTCCATGTCTCTGTTCACAGCTTTCTGGAGAGAGACAGATAAAAATACACCAGCATATCATTCTACCTGTGGATAGATGAGAATGCATACGAGACTGAGACTAATTTAATAGCAGCCTAAAAATGCAGTAGAAAGCAAGAGTTTATTAATGATTTTAGGGTAAATGAAATTGATATTAGAAAGCTGGAGAAAAGCTAAGACAGCATGTTAAATGTGTTTGGAAAAGGAAAATGTGTAAACCAGAAGGATGGATCTATACCAAATATAATAAATCACTGTATCCTAAAAGCATAAAATAAATAATGCTGTTAACCTCCCTCATTATAAGTGTTCATAACAGCTTATAGTGAACTTTAAATAACTACTGCATTGCAGTCAGCTGCTTGAAGTAAAAAAACAAAAAACAAAACAAAACACCCCCAAAAAACCCACTAGAAGACTGTCAGATTGACAGAGCTCTCTTGCATATTTTGAATTGGGGAACCCACAAGTTTACAGTCATATCCATTTAGTCCCTGCCAGTTTGGAGCTGCAAAGGCAGGTCTCCCATGCAGAACTGCAGATAGGCAAAGAAATCAAGGTTTCTCGTTTCCTTCTCTGTGCCGAAGGCTCCCATTCAGGAACCTCATGTAAGGCATATCTGGCCACTGTGAAACTTCATCAAAGAGACTTCGTGCTCAGAGAGAATGCGTCTTACAAGAAAAAAGCTTGGAGGTGATCTTACCAACTGAGAAGGAATATTTTCATTCTCTTTTTTTAGCTGGACTAAATAGGAGCCACATGTGGGTGATACTGAAAGGTTTGTGAAAGGGGAGACGAAAGATCTTAACTACTTTGCAGACAAGATGTCCCAGAAGAGAGTATAAAAAAAAAAAATCGTAAAAAATTGCCTTTTATGTGAATTTGGCCAAGAATAAAAGGGTTACAAAAATGATGAACAGTAAATGTGGCTTTTATTGCAACCAGTTTTGCATCTGAGTAATTTTTGTAATATTTAATATTTCTGCTTTCCAAACTATGAAAGATACTGAAGATTTTATATCAGCAAAAGAACAAAGAACAAAAGAGCAATGTGTAGCATACTTAACCTGTAGTTGATATCTTGGATTTTTGTGTGTATTCAGAGAATAGAACTAGACTGTAGCAGAGTGTTAATATGTTCAAGACACAGAAAGACATTCATTAAGAGCACCTTACTCTTGCTCTTTATACCATTTCAGACTCCTTCTCCACTGTCCACAGAGAAAGCCTGAAATCAGTGTTCATTAGTATCCCCCAATTACCAAAATAGTTATCTGTACTTTTTAGAAAAGTTCAGGGGATTGTCAAACCCTGCTGTTTAAAAGCTGTAGAAGTTAGACCATTAGTGGATTTTGAAAAATATGTTTTCCTCTTTATTTTTCTGTCTCCAAGGTTTTGTAGCAGTATTGATCTTCAAGTCAATGCATCGTTATGTTGTTCTGTGAGTCCACTCATATCCTATTGCTATGTAAGTGCAGCCACTGAAAAAAAGAGTGTATTTTTAAGGAAATAATGCTTCGATTACAAGCAAAATCAAAAGAAGGAAAAGCAGCAAAAGGAATTTCACTTGAATCTACGATCAATAATATTTGACCTTATCCAGTGTTTAATTGGTTGGTTCTTGAAGTCTTTAAAATGGTGGATTACTTACCCTGGTTAGTGGAGCTGGTTTACAGCAACTATGTACCTTTGTATTGATCAAGACTGTGTGCTTGGTCATGATTATGTTGTAATGGATAGTTCAATTGGAAGAATTTACTTGAGAACTGTTACCTTTTAATAAGTCGCCACATGTTCACAGAGTGGTGCAAATCTTCAGTTCTGTTCCAGAACTGAGAGATGTTGAAGCAATACTATTATAAGACAATTTATAAGGCAGTGTTATCAAACTGGAAAGATTAAAACTGAATCAGGAAGGACTCGCGAGCTGTGAAGTTCAATGGAGTTCAACAAAGAGCTGTCAATACTTTTGATTACCTTTGTTTTTCTCTTTAAATTTATTTCACTATCACTATATGGAACTATACATGTGTTGAAACATATGCTTATCCATACACATGTGTGCCTACACAAATTTGAATGTGGACTGTAAGTAGAATTATGATCAAGCAATTATTTAGATACATGTTTCTGTGTTTTATGTGGTCTTCAATAAAGAATGAATATTTTTTTCTTTCTTCTTCTAATTCTAATTCTAATTTTTCTTCTAGTTTTAATTTTAGCCTTGCTAAAATTTAGGTCTTCAGTTAAAGATGGATGATTACCAACTACTGACAGCAGATATTTAGCAGTTAGAGATCTAAGATCTAAGATGTTTATAACTTATAATTCAGTTCATTTTCTTTACTGCATTAAATTTAAATATATTTATTTGGCTTCTGTAAAATGTAATAATTTAAATTAAAAGCTCATTAGATTTCTTCTCTTAAGTCAGTGTTACCTTCAGAGTATCTCTTTTTAGGGGGTGTTGGAACTAGATGAGCTTTAAGGTCCCTTCCAGTCCAAGCCATTTGATCATTCTAAGATTATTGTCATTAACAGGAATTCCTCTACTTACTAAACCTCCAGCTTCAGGAGGATTCCAGTAACATTACAGCCAAGTATAGAAATCCTAAAAAGAACTCATTATCTAAATTGTGTGTCCTTGTATTATTATACAAATCATTCAGCAAAACATTTCTGTTATCATTAAGCAGCCAGTTGGCTCCTGCATGCTGATACACAACCATGATGACTTCAACTGAGGAGATATTTAGTGTTTCAGTGCATAAACTAAACACAGAACTGTTGACATGACATATTTAGGACAAAAGAAGCATACATATAGTATTTAAAAGAAAAATTCACATGCTGAATTTTTCTCATTTTGAGACACTGTACAATTTGTTCATATAAATCCTTTGTGGAGTTTCTTTTTCAGTTATGAATTCAGACCATACCCTACAGCACATTCCTATGCAGGAGCAACTAATTGAGGGAATTCTTTCTATTATTTATAGGCTTGCATTAGCTTAAAATTCCTCATATTTCACAAACAGTTTCTCTAGGACAGAGGAGCAGAACCTTGATGTGTATTATCCAGTTAGATTCAGTTAAAGTCATGTAACATTACTACTTCTCAGCCTATGTAACAGCATCAGTTTTATCTAAAGAAATGTTCTTCTGAGCTGAGAGAGCATGCTGCGTCTTTTAATGGAATTATTTTTCATTGGAAACATGGCAGGACAGCGATTAAAGCAAGGAATATGTATAATAGAGTATGGATTGCAAAGCATATGAGACAAGAGTAGAGGAATCTTTAAAGATAGCTGATTACTCAAGGCTGGTTTGTGGATTGTAGATTCATACCATAATCAGTGTTCACAGCGTAACTAAGTAAATTTATCCAAAAAAATTCTGTTGTCTTAAGTAAAAAATTATTTACAACAGAGATCCTAATTATCTGTGTATGTACATATAAAGGAAGCAAATATGAGATTTATATAGTGGATTTTTTTTTTTTTTTTCACTGGAAAGACAGTGTGTTTTAACAGTGAAATTTGAGTATTTGGACAGTGAAAATCTTATTTTCTGAATGTAAGTAATGAGTATAGCAATTTTTTGTCCTACGAGTGTCGTTTTCTTTACCAGACATACCTTTTTGGTCTGGAGGACATTTTTCTTCTGGGTGACCTTTCAAACAATCATCTGTAAACAGACAAGTGTAATGGATCATCTTCTGTTTTCACTTTTTGGTTCTACTAGGTATTTGTGACAGGGTAGTCCATTACACTCTTTTCTTTTGGAAGTTGCCTCAAACTTTTTTCCTAATGAAAGTCTTTTTTTTTTTTCTTCCTTAAAAAAAAAAATAAAAAAAAAAAATCAAGCATTTCTGGAAAACTCTTGACAGAACAGTGTAAATGTAAGCAGTGATTCCAAGGACTGGACAAAAATGTGACACAGGCCAGGACACTATTTGTGGCAGTAACATTTAATGTAGGAAATACATTTACAGTTACGTGGGTTTTCAAATGCAGACCAAAATCTTTAGGGGGAAAATATAAATAATAAAAAAAGTTCTTGCCGTAAATCTCTAGGGGAAAAAATAAAACAAAAAATTTATTGCCCTTAGTCCAAGTTTATTTTTATTAACTGAATATTTTTAATGATTTGCTCACATATATAACTCCAGACAACAAACATCACTTTTATTTTTTCTTTTATTAGCAGAAAATTACAGAAATTACAACAAAATCTGTGATGTATTTTATTGGTTTTGCTACAAAGACTCCCTATACAATAAATATGCCTGGGACTGTGTCAAGGCAATGAGACCAATTGGATAGCCCAACACAGTCAGCCCCCGGCGCGGCGTGGCTGCATGCCGCCTGCCTGCTGGGAACGATCACTGCCCCATGCTCTTCCCCTTGCCATGCCTGGGAGAGGTTGTTCCGGGAGAAAACCATCCCAGGTGCAATCTCACTCAGGCACTGGTTGCTTTTTCATTTACTGATTGTAAGCCACTGCAATAACTGAGAGGTTATCTTTAGTGTGTTAGCCTTCTAGGCTATTTGACTGGATTACCTAAAATAAAAAATAATCCCAAATCTAAAATAATCTCTGTTGGAGACATATATATGGCTGGACATGAAAATACACCTGTTTTCAGTCCTACCCATTTCTCTCATATAAAGAATATCATCAAGTGATTCATAAAAGCTAATTAATTGAAGGTTTAACATAACAAAGTGCATATATGTCAATGACGTAGAAAGCAAACTACTACTTGAAACTATTCCTCCTCCAATCAACATTTTGAATAAAACAAACAAAAAGCAAAGGTAAACTGTCTTTTCATAACAGATCTAGAATGTAAACCAAAACAATTAAGTTAAAATAAATTATAATTTAAATTATTTTCATAAACTTAATTTGAATGAACCTCAACTTATAGAGAATATCACCTGCATTATTGGAGGCTATCTTTTGAAAAGTAATGAAATTATTTTAGACTCTGAAGTTAAATATTAAGTCATAGGCTCTTTCCAGTCGGTTTATTTAGAAACATTTTCTTTAATAGTTGTTGCTCTGCAAAACTTATATAATTTCTGTGATTTGATTTCATTTCCTTTCCTGTGTTTATAATGTTCACTAGGGAGGGGTAGAAATACTTTGTGTCTGTTTTGTCTCAAAATTCACAATTCTAGTTTAATGCAGTAACAAAAATGTTCCTTTTTGTTTTGTTTAGTTTTGTTTTTTTTCCTTTTTAAACCTCTAAATATTGTTTTATAGTTGATATTCTGGTATTGTTTTCAGTTGTGAAATACTTATAGCCCTATTTGCAAGACTACTTATGCTTACCACATAATTAAAAATCTGCATCAGATTTTTGAATATTTTTCTTCATAATGAATTATTGTCTTTAAGAAGCTATATTTAAACAGCATTCCTTTTTATTTAATATTTATCATCTGCTTTCTTTTTCTGAATACCATGTATGCTAAGAGGTGAAGATGTAGCAGAGAAAATTATATATATGAAAGTATCTGAAAACCTGAATATACTCCAGTGATC
The DNA here is from genome assembly GCA_000699545.1 of Podiceps cristatus. Lineage (NCBI taxonomy): Eukaryota > Metazoa > Chordata > Aves > Podicipediformes > Podicipedidae > Podiceps > Podiceps cristatus. The sequence continues at coordinate 21,796 of KL262143.1, read as the reverse complement.
AGTTTTAAAACTTCTTCTGAAATGTATTGCCTAGAAAACATTTCATTTGCTATACTTATTAGTGGACTTTGCAGTCAAAAATAGCATGGCATTAAGCAGGAAAAATGTTGGTAAAATATGTTAATTGGCAATTAAAGCCAAGGTTTCTGATATTATTTACACCACTAAACTTGAAATCATGCTAGCAGAGCTTTTAGCAGTTTGAATTCAATATCATGTTTTGGCTGGGAATAGGCAGTAACTCAGATAAGTATCTGAGAACACTTTTCTTTAAAACACTTTTTCATGGATGCTTCAAGGGGGAAAAACAAAGAAGGGGCCAGCTGCAGCTTTCTTCAGACTGCAGAGAGCAGGGAAAGTGCTATTCTCATTCCTTATTCATTATTTAACCCTTATTATTTCTGTATTGCATTTTCAAAATTTTCCAAGTGCAATTTATGAATAAAATACTAAGTTCTGTATCATCAGTTATTCTGAAAAGTACAAGTATTTTAAACCTTTTGATTATAGATTGCCAGGACTGTAGCCTTCCATATTTTACCTATCTAATTTGGCCTTGGAGATTTTAAAGGAGCACTTCACGGGTCTTTTTGATTAACGTTTATAGTATGTGGAAGTGTTGCATTTTTTTCTATTCTTCTTTGAACACCAGAAGTTCATCTGGATAAAGGAGGACTTCTGTAAACTTACTTAGGGCCAGTGGAAATTCTCCAAGGAAATCCTGCGATTCAACAAAAATTCTGTCCATACAAGACCTACATAAACCTGACCCTCATGACTACACTACCAATAATTCCAATCAAATCATACGTAAACTGGAACTGGGTCATAGCAAAAGATACAGCTGTTATTTCTGGGCAGTGATGGATGGACTTCTATAACAATGTCAAAACCTGATATTGATTCATGAAGGTTCTGGTACTTGCAAAATAAAGAACCTTCATTTTACCTTCAAAATTTGTGGGGGGAGGGAACAGTTTCCCTTTCTTGGTCTAGACAGATATTTCAAAAGCTCATTCCTTGATACTTACATTCAGAAACTATTTGTGCTAGCTGTTTGCATGATTTACAGCAGAAGAGATTCAGTCTACATGAGAAATCATTGTCTGGAATAAATAATACAGTGATGGTATGCACAGCATAGAAGATAACCTGAGGTGGGCAGCGGCCAAGAGGGTGTGATGTGAGTTAAATTACACATGCTTTACTTATAACCATTTTACATCCCTTTGTGATGTGTAGGTGACATGATGCACACTGTGAATCTTAAACCTTTGCATTTCTGTTCCAGCTTCGAGGAGGGAGAAATACTCTGTTCTGTATTAATTGGATATCTTTGGCTCAAGCTTTTAAGTGTGACAAATGGAGATGTGCCAAACTGCCTGAAAGTAATTTGGGCTGTCAGTGAACCACAGTGGCTGCCAGTTTGCAGACAATTTCTAGTCTTCTTGGGTCTGTCACATCTCTTTCACACTGCCTATTTACCATCTGAATAGAGAGCCAGCACTCTGAGACATAAATAAATGTATTCGCCATTAATACGAGTGTTTTGGTGAGAGACTTGTGTTGTATTGTGCAACATATCATAAACCAACCTGAACTTCTGCAATGATACAAATTGCAGACAGGTCTCCTCAAGCAAGCAACAATTAAAGTGCCACTGGAAACCAAAGAACATAATTAATAAGCAGGCGACTTTGAGGTTGCCACGTAATTTTCTCATGTTGGAATGATGTTTGTGTTAGATTAGCTCATTCTCTCCAGGACACCTGAAAGTATATTTGCGATAGAACAAACAACCCACCCCTGTGGATGCAACAGCAGAAGGCTTTGTTGCTTTATGAGTCTGGTCCAAAGCTGCCTTATGCTCCTTAGTTTACAGGAAATCCAGGGTAAACCTTTTATTTGCAAACAGACAACACTTGCCAGAACAGAATAAAAAAGCAGCTGATTAATCAGCATGCAGCTTTCATCTTGAAGGGCCTAGCTGCCTGGACCTTTTTAACATTTGGAAGATTAGCCTTGGTGAGAGAAATGTTGTGTGGAAATGCCTTTGATAGCTCTGTGATTAAGTCTATCATGCTTTGGAAAGGGGATAGCACTGGATTTGAAAAAGTCTGCATGATAGAACAGAGAATGTTCCTGGCTGGGGAAAAAAATAACTCGTTATAGTTCTGTACTGCTGCCCTTTGAACCATAATGAGAGGAAAGCTTGCTCTGGTGCTTCAGCTGATAAAATCTGCTTTCTGGAACATGACCAAGTATCAACATATATCATCTATGAGAAATAAGGCAGACAAAGGATTGTATTCCTAAATAGGCTTGGAATATCTTGGCAACTGCTAAGAAAACACAAATAAGGAACAGTGCCCTGTTAGTTCGACCCTTAAATTATGCAGCTGTTCATTACCAGAATTATATATCTCATGCTGCCCTTTGGAAGGAAGGCATGGTGCACAGAGCTGGAACAATTACTGAATTATAGTACAATAAGAAAGACCTCCTAAAGTGTCACATGCATGTAGAGGAAGATAAGAAAGGCCAGCTTAAGTTCTTGGCATTTTAAAGAAGGCAATCAAGAAACCCTTTGAATTCTTTGGTTTTCTTTCCCTGCAGTTCATCTACATTTTTATGCAAGTCTGACAAAGCATCCCATTCATGTGTCAGCACTCTCGTCTCTGGATGCATTAGTGTTTATTACAGCCTGAATTTGCAGATGCCACTATTTGAAAACAGTAATAGAGCCAGTTGTGTGGCCTTAATATTTATATAATTACTAATGATTTCATGCTTCCCTCCCCAGTGCTTCTGAAATAAAAACAGCTACATTAGCACGGTCAAGCATAACAGTGCTCGATACAATCCTGTAAGCCTAAATTGTTTTGCCATAACAGGCTTTGAATTTCATTTTAAAATAAAATATGTTGTGTTAATCAGCTTACCGTTAATGAATGATTTGAGTGACACATTTGGCATATTTTTGCACATTTAGCTATGATCTAATTTTTTTTTATATTAATCTTACATAAAATGTATACTCTGAAAAGTGTGCGGGACCGTCTTCAGTCTTTCATATTTGTTGATTTGAAAATAATATGTTTTATTTTTCATCTCCCAAAAGCTTATCCAGGACTATGGCCTGGAAATTAGCATAATAGAACACTTCTTGTATTCCTTATAGCCATATTTTCAGATATTGTTTCTTTCCATGCATTTGGGTTGTACTGAGAATACCCATAATCACACCCATTCTTTGATGAAGCAAAAGTCGTACAATAATTCTAGTTAAAATATTACTTATCCAGAAATAAACCCTTTTGATAAAGAGTAAGAATTGCCCTCTCCCAGTATATTTAGTACAATAGTGTTCAATATGGCTGTGTGTTAAAAGCTTTCTCATATAGACAAGTCTAAAAATAGGTAATTTAAAAATACATCAGGTTCCCTATTTTATTTCATTCATTGGGAATAGGAGATTTCAGTTGTTTCTATGTTTTGAAATTAAAAAAAAAAAAATGTTGCTAGACTAGGAGAGCATTTAAGAATGTATGGTTTTTTGTTCATCTGTTTTTTTATTCTATTATTTTGCCCAGAGTTTCGAAGGTAATGGGTTCAGTAAATTCTCTGTAAATCAGGATAAAATTCTAAGTAAACATTCTGTAAATATATACAAAGAAATTATTAAGGAAGATGAATAGTTTAGAATCTGTCCCTCTGTTGTGTAAATATTACATGACTTAAGAAAAAGTAAAAGCGAAGCAAAAACTTCTGATTGTAAAGATGAAAAAAAGGAATGACTTACCTCTTAGAAGATCCAACTAACAGGGTCTGTATGTCTAGAGTTTGGGAATGATGTGAGAACACGGAAAGAGCTCTGATAGTCTTGCAGCGTGGCTATGCCAAAGAAACAGCATCCCCATTACTAGAGCTGAAAGACACTTTTATTGCTTTTATCTCAGATGCTCTGTAACTATGTTCATGGAGTAGCTTTCCCAGAATTTCTAAGGATTGTGTGTGAGGGTTCTTGTGTCTTTAGTCTTACATTCCATTTACTTTGCTCTGCTGTAAACTAGTCATTAAAAGCTTGTATCACTGCTAGTTTCAATAAAATCTCTGCTGTGTAGAATGGGCAGAAGTCGCTTTTCCCTTTGCTGCTTTCTCAGTGACCCAATAATAGGACTCTTGAAAGGGGAAATAATTACCAATAGTCATTAGTGGTTGTCACTGGCTACTTGAACAAACACCTAATCACTGCTTAAGTAGTAAAGCGCTTACCTTACAAGGGAAGTTGTAACTGACTCCTGCAATGACAGCTCCGAAGTCTTTTAAAGATAAAAGACTTTTAAATAAAAGTCTTCAAGACAACTGTCCATCCTCTACTCAGTTTCCAAAACTTAAGCAGACCTTAGAAGCAAAAAACCAAAGCCATATGAAATCCACCATCAAAAGAGTAACTCTGGTTCTCTCTTTGTCAATCTCATGCTGTGGTAGAGAAGCCCTGGCAGTGCTGGAGCTCCTGTGCAGGTTTCTGGTCTCAGGGCCACATGCTCATGGTGCAAGTTACAAGTGGACACCGCTGTGCCTCCACAGCTCCTATTCTGCCTGGTGCTGGGTTGTGAGTGGACTTGCCATTGATTATTTGCTCATATTATTTGTTTGTGAGCGATAGATAAAGTCAACAGAAGGGAAAATTCAGGACAAGCAAATGGGTTTTGAAAATTTTATGGGGAATGAGGGAGTTTCTGAAAGGAAGCAAGAGATGAAGGTTTATGGTTTGAATGGAAGAGAATGGAGGCTCCTTAGTCCCCTGACAAATCTGCAAATAGCATAGGCATTATTTTGAAAGTAGAAACTATATGTTGTTAAGATCTTGCCAATACATATTTGAATGATCTTTACGCATCATTCATCATCTTTACGTATCTTTACGTGATCATTTACGTTGTAAATGAAAGCCATTACTAGGACACTGGTTTAGATTGCTCTCTGAAAATTAAACTTGGAAAGTTTGTCATTGCACTGAGAGTTTTAAAAGTCTCTCTGATGGAAGGTTTTTTTTTTAATCTATTTTTATCCATATTTCTAGCCACGTATTTTATCTGTGTTAAGAATATGTTCAATCTTATGGAAATTTTGGTTTTAGATAAGAGAATTGCCAAACTGGTGTAAAGTAGTTCTGGATGCCTTCCAATTGGTACTGTTACTAGCTTGCAAGATTCAGAGCTCTGGTTTTTATCTTTCAGTATACGTTTTGAGTAATGTGATTTGACATGTCTAGATCTTTCAGTTTGGTCTCCCAAATTTCTCTGTTTCTTTAATCCATAAGATTTCTCTACTTGCTATATTTTATTTAGGGTCATAATTTATTATGAAAAGTAAGATGGTATGTAAATGCTTTGAGAGAAAGACAATCTTTCTATTAAAATACAATAGCTCATTAAGTCATCAGTTTTTTGTTTCTTGTCCTGGCGCTTGGTTAGCAATAATGTATGTTTCAAATACAAAATTACAAACAATATGACCTCATTTCATTTTTTTTTTTTTTTAATATGGCTGAGATTGAATAGCATTGGCTTATTCTTATGTCTGTCTTACTGAGACAGATATTGGGGGTGCACCCTCTAACTTTAGTGGTGCTGTAACAGGTGATATAGCTGAGAATCTGGTTTATGACTTCTGTGAGCTGTTCTACCTTGAGAAGAAAAAAAAAAAATTACATTCATTTTGTGATTCTTTGTTCCTATGGAGATTGGAGAGACCTTTTTTCTATGAGATGAATTTCAACTTTTCGTATCTCTTGAGAACGAATTTCAGGCACTATGGAAGAACAAAAGAGAGAATTTCTAAGTGGGAAGAGAGCTTTCAGCCCAGACACAGAAAACATGACACCCCCCCACAGGTCTGGCTTGCTAGAGGGGTTACTAGTCTGTCATCTCTAGCACAGTTATCTCAGTACTTCTTTTGAGTGACATAAGAAGGCTCAAATTCAGGCCTGTGAGCTGCAGATAACTTTTCCTGTGATCAAACAGGGAAAAGAATGTCTATTTTGGCTTTAAACATTGGATTGTAAATATAGTGCTGTTGTTCCCATTATTGACAAGTACTTCTTTGTAACTATTTCTCTGCACTCCCCAAATTCTATCATCAGCCATTACCTCTAGACAATCTAACAGGAGATTTTTTTTTTTTTTGTATTTGCAGCAACTTTGAATGCTTGCCTTCTCTTTATGGCTGCTGATGTTGTTAAAATATTTATATCTTTGATTTTAAATAAATAAGGCCTCTATGTTTCTCGAAATCAATGTGGTTAAAAAACCTTTTCTCCCAGGGAATTCTGGATGAATGCCAATTTAGCTTTACAATAAAAAAGCACTTTCCTGTTGGAGATTTGTAAGCTCTGGCTGAAATATGAGGGTGATTCTAACAGCAGTTCTGGGGTAAATTAGGACTAATTCAGATTAAGTCAGTTGGTATTGGTGTACAAAAGATCAAGTTCGGCCTTTGTGCATATTAAACAAGAACATATCTCATGCAAAGGTCACCGTGTAACACTAGAAATATGTTGCAATGAAATTTTGACTGAAGATTTGAACACTGGCAAACGTTTCCCAGATAGCTGTCTTAAAAGAGGACAAAGACAATTTAAAAGGGCATACCAGGTATCAGTGGGCAATGAACACAAAGGATTCTTTTGTTGCTGCAGCGATTCTTTACTTGAATCATGAGACAAATGGAACAGCTTGTGACAAAAGAGAAAAAAAATATTCAGTGTGAATTCTTTTATTCAGGAGGGAGAGAGACCCCTTCTTTCAAAAACATCGATGTTATTGTTATGATTAATCGTAACATGTTTTACACGAACCCCATCCTTCAATGGCGCTTTGCTTCAGGGAGATGTTGAATGGCCCTCTCTGAAAATAAATTGGTTTGCGAGTTTTACTGTCTGTTCTTCTTGGTTTCCTCATTTAACAGACCAGAAGAGGCTTAAATACTTATAGGGCACCCATTTCCATGTTATTAGAGAGCCATGTCATCCACAGCCCACTGCATTGCCCTATAACGGATGGAAATTCTATTGTCCCCATTTTGTAGATGAGTGGTAAACACACAGAGGAACTAAATGACATAGTTAAGGTCACACACATTGTCTTTGAATCAGTAGCTATTTTGAAAGATCTGTCTTCTGTTGCTTCAGCTGTAGAAGCTAAGGATCCCACGTATATGTCTGATCTAGGCACTTTGGGTAATTTAGTTGTCAGCAGGGAGAAGCAAACACTTTCAGGGCACAATTCATCCATCGTAAAGTAAAACCTAAAGGATTTCAGATGAATCACATTGTAAAAAAGCCTGTTTAAAGAATCTAGATGATTAGCTGAAAGGTATTCTTCAATTACAGATGCTAGCATTTCATCAGATCATTCCTACTTCTAGCACCTTCTTTTACTAGATGAGATTTTTCAAACGTACATGAATGCAGGACAGCACTCATACCAAAAAATCCCACTTTCTTGCTCAAGGTTCTTATCCTTAATGCCGCATATTCTCTCTGTGAGAAATTATAAATCCTTTTATCTATCTTGTATTAGAAACAGTACATTGTGACTATAGTGTCTTAATACTTTATTACAGTGCAAATTTCTGTTGTATATCAGCTGCCATGACTGTAGTCAGACATTAAGAAATAAAATGTAAGAGTATAAATTTCCACTAATATGCACAGTAAAAATAAGTCTACTGTTTTTCTTGTGGAATTTTGACTAATATAACAATCTAAACATTAGGAAGAGGTCCAGTAGAATCGTAGAATCATAGAATGTTTTGGGCTGGAAGGGACCACTATTGGTCATCTAGTCCAACCCCCCTGCAGTGAGCAGGGACACCATTACCCAGATCAGGTTGCTCAGAGCCCCGTCCAACCTGGGCTTGAATGTTTCCAGGGATGGGGCCTCCACCACCTCTCTGGGCAACCCGTTCCACCCGTTCCAGTGCTTCACCAGTAGTCTGTTATCATAGACAACATGTTATCAGATTTATTCCTGTGACAACACTATCTATTAATTTAGAATGTAATTTTACATTTCTAATTGTTTACTCCTGTTCTTCACCTTTTTCTTCTCTCTGGTTTCATTCTCCTAAATGAAATGAGCTAAAATCTCCAAGTCTTCCCTAATAAGAAAGACTTTTGTCTTTTTTTCTTTCTTTCTCACAGTCTTTAAGATCATCTAGTTCTTTTGATAAGATGACTTGGTCTTTACTGATGGTATTTCCCAATTTTGTGTCAGGAGCAGATTGTATCAGCCCTTCACATATATTTGTATCAAGGTCATTACTGAAGATATTATTTGGGATTAGTTCTGACATTGAATTTTTTGGAACCTCTCTCCAGCCCCATACTTCCCCTTTCAGCACCATCTATTCACTCATTGAATCAACCTACAGGTTCTTTTATCATATATTATAGCTAAACTAAAATAATTTCCTATATGGCACTTCATCACATTCTTTACTGAAGTCCAGACAGATGAGATTCACTCAATTTCCTTTGCTTCTAAAAATGAAGTAATTTACCATGGTAATCTCACATTACCTACCATTCTTAAAACTGATGTGGCAGATCTTCCCGTTTTTCAGTTGTCATTGTGTTATATTTTCCTTTTTAATTCTGTTTAATTCTTTCAGATCAATTTTTATAGATTTGTGGTAACTTATACTCACTTTTCTCCCCTCTAAGATTGGCTGTACATTTATGACATCCCAGTCCGGTAGCACTCATCTCATACTTCACATATTTATGAAATTGATTGGTATTGAATTTGGATTTTTCCTCAGATTAATTGTGCCTGTTTGTCTGTAGTATATGCCTCCCCAGTAAACACCAGGTATTAGATAAAAGCACATCAAGTACGGACAGGGCACTTTAGGTGATATGCAACAGAGTTAGCATGAAGTTTGAGCAAGTATTTCTAGTTGGTGCTGTGGCTGCTGCAGGCCAAGCTGAGGTGGGCATTTGTGCAGACAAGTGTTGCAGTCTCAATCAGCCTTGTCGCAAGGAGATCTTGCTATCTCCATCTTTTATCTGTAAAGCAGAGGACCCTGAAGGTTTACTTAGTAAACAGACATAGACCCAGAGAATACACTGTTGATGCATAACTGTTAAGACAAAGAATGTTTTTAATAGTACTACCTTCTAGAAAAAGAACACTGTGGAAGGGATATGCAAGCCAGCAGTGAAAAATTTACCAAGATGTTTATGTCATTCGCATGTTCTTTGACAACACAGGTATAGAAACTGACAGACCGTAAAGTTCCTTTGAAAGTCAGACTACTGAGAAGTTGCAAAGTGATTACCTGAGACTGTGAAATAGATTAATTAACAAAGGAAAAAAATGCAGTGCTTAATAAAAAGATTCATATTCAAGGTGTCTGCCAGGTGTTTTCTGCTTTCAGTGCTATTTTTCTCCCCACAGCAGGGAACATTTTCCATTTTAATCAGGTATACTTCTAGTACTTAATGCCTGAATGGGGGACCAAATGCAACTTAGGATGTAATCCATCTTTTCAAACTTTTTTGAAGGGTTTGTCATCTCACCTTGCACTGAACAAGGTAATTAGCATTAGTGGAATTTTCAGCTGTTGACTGTTTTCAGTTTTGTTGGCCTGGCCCACTATCCTATAGCTGCAGTTTTGGTCCCTTAATACTGCAGAAATCCATACTGCTATGGTGACAGGGATCTGCAAAACTGTGAAAGAGAATGCTGTCCCTGGCATTTCTATGAAATTCCATTCTATTTTTGTGTCATAATGTAGAAAAAAATGAACATTTTCTCTGGAGAAATTGTCCTGAAACTCTTCAGTATGTACTTTAAGACCATCTGAAAGCCTTGCTAGAGTGGGGGCTCTATTCTGTCCAGATGGAATAAACTCACAAGTAATGGAGCTCAGGAAAAAAATTACTTCAATGGACTTAATTTTTTAAGTGAAAAAGTCAGCAGTTTGTTACAGCAATTAGTTTTAAAGAAATAATTAACTTTGTAAAGGAAGGTTTCCTAATCTGTGTGTACACATTAAGAGATCGCAGTGATGAAGTGTTATGGCAAAACCAAGAGCTGCTCCAGATTCCAATGCTAAATTTAGCTATCTGCAATAAAGGTATGTACATAAGAGTTAGGTGCCTTCACTTCTTATGGTTAATGGAGATCTAGTCAAAACGGTTAGTATAATATAGAGAGCTCTTCAGATTCACTACTTGTACGTTTGGTTTGGTGAATTACTATATTGTATTGACTAGACCAATAGGATTGACAGGATCTCTGTTAATTAAACTGAGAGATTAGAAAATACATATATCTATGGTTCCCATGTAGATATATATCTTGTAGACATCTACATTTTGAATCTGAATCTGAATCTCAGACCTGTACTTATCCTCTCGGTAGCACTTCATCACCTTGATCTTTTAAGTTGCAAATATACAAGACAAGAATTCTCTTTGCATAATCAGTTGATGACTGTTTCTAGAGCTGAACACTAGAATGGAATTAAACCTGCCTTACTTATGACTCTGTATTTAAATAACTTTAAGTTTTATACCTAAATGGAGTACAAAAAGAAGACCCTCACTCATTTTAAGTGAAACCTGGTAGCAAAATTCAGTGATATGAATGTGTAAGAGAAGGGTTTATCATACAGGCAGCTGAAAAGATGGTGGGAGGAAATAGTTTTTTGGAGGAAAAAAAACAAACAAACAAACAAACAACAAAAAAAACCCAGGAACACTGATGAGACCTGGGTTGAAAATGTGTCAAAAACAGAGTAAGCAGAACTATATATAGACAATTTAGAAAAAGTAGAGTCTTCAGCTGAAGACCTTGTAAAGGAAGAATTGGTATGATATACAGAGAGGCTAAATACTAAAGGAATGACTTGTAGTTCACAAGGGAATTGATCTGTTTCCTTTGGTTCATGCCTTCCTAAATCAGGTTTGCTGGTAAAATCCATTTGGTGTTCTATAGAGACAAAAGACCTAGTTTTACACCCAATGAAGGCAGTAGCAAAACTCCAACCTATTTCAAAGGTATATGTCCAATGAATGCGTGGAGAAACAGCTGCCTGTCTCTGTTATCCCACTGAATAAATGGACATGGAATACTTCTGTTGGTCTACCAATGAAGTATTCTGGCATCTCAGGTCATTGTCCTCTTAAGTGTTCGGCATTGTTTCTAAATGACTTACTGCCTCTGAAGTTGCCGTTTAATAAATTAACTCACTTGATACAAGGGTAATAATATTCTTAAATGTGACTGTTAATTCCCTCATAACTACAATTTTATAATAGTTCCCCTTCTAAAGCTAAATTTTTGGCACAAAGCCATGCATTACTGGCTGTGGTTTGCAGGGAAAGACTGGATGTCCTAACCAAGTGTCAGTGATCCTTTTCAGCATTCTTCAGCTCAAATCAGTCATTGAACCCAAGAGCAGGACAAAGTCATTAACAGAACAATAATTCTTAGGTGTTTTGACAAGGCATTCTATAAATGGTAATTAACATCTGCACTGCAGTTCCTGTCAAGGAAGTGAAACAGTGGAAATATTAAGTGAACTAAATATGAATCTGCAACTGAAAATCTTCATTTAAAGTTCACATTTTGATAAATCAACTTTTTTTTTTTTTTTTTTTTTTAATGCAAGAATAAAACCATATTATTTCATTCAGGTTTTTAATCTGAATTGCTTCATAGTTTTTTAATTCTACAACAAGTTCAGTAAGCACAAAGCTGTTCATACTGCCCATTATTTTCAGAAGCTTGAATGTGATAAGCCTATAACATACCTCATTAAGTATGTGCCCAAAAGTATATTATGCATTGATTTTAATTTTTTTTTTCTTTTTATTATTATTACAAGATGGAAAATAAACACAGTAAATTCAAATATATGGAATTACTGTTTAGATTTACGTGTCAAACTGGATCAAAAAAAAAAAGGTCCAGTGAACTGCCAAATATTTGCAACTCTCATGTTATTGTCGGAGTCTTATATGACTGGGCAAGGAATATAAGTTTTTAACCACATTTTATAACAATGGAATGAATTCTAAGGAGGTAAGCAGGTCTTAAATCTTGTCTTTTGGTAGGGGGTTTGAACTAGATGATCTTTAAGGTCCCTTCCAGCCCTATGAGTCTGTGATTATACAAGAATAATTGCTTAAAGAAAGCAAACCAGGCTTTTTTATATGCTCCTGCCCAAAAATTGCTTTAAATGAGAACAAAATTTCCCAAACTTCCAATGTTTCTTTTTTTTTTGTTACTTGAGAAGTTAAACTCTACAATCATGAAGAATGTAAAGACCGTGTTAGATGTGCTCATGATCTGTGCTCATAGTAACAATTCTTCCTTCAACATCTCTCTCAATCCATTTTAATCCATTTAAAAATCAATAACATTTGTTAATATTTGTTTGCTTAAAAATGTTCAGAGACCTGGAGATGCTATCCAGGATATTCCTCTAAATGTTTTAGTGGAGATCTCTCATATGTGCACTTTGTGCACATATTTCAGACAATCTTTTTGCCATGTACTTAGATTTGAATGCAATTTAAAATGGCCTACTTTCTAGCTCCTCTTGTAAGAATAAATATAATACACTAAAAAACAAGAACAAGAGGTTTGGAAGGCTTGGTTTACTGAGATTTTTCATTAAATGGAAAGAAGACAAAAGAAACTTCTCAGCCTCCATTAAATGTGCATTCATTATTCATGTGAAATATGGTTTGATTTCCTCTTTAGAATCACAAAGATTTTTTTCTTCCGTCTTCCAGGTACTATGTGAAAGCCTAGAATGTATAGTTCTTGCCAAGGATCACAATAGGACTGTGTGACCAACTAAAACTATTTGGAAAATAGTGTAATCAGACGTTCCTTCCATATTAATTTTCAGTATATTGAATGTAATGACTAAATGCAGCACAGATTAATTTTCAAGCATGGTTTAATAAAATGTAAGTGTTTTGACTCAGGAACATTTGTTTAATGGGAGTTTTACTGCAAACTATATAAGCTCATTAAGAGACTTATGGATATCTCTTCTGAAAAAAAATGATGTAAATGAGCATAGTTTTTAAAGAAAATGAAGGAACTGTAGCATGGGTGTAGCTCAGACATAATGAAGGAAAGCACTTCCTCGTATTCTCTGTGTAATACGCCCGCAGTTCTGACAACTCAACTGGCACTGAACTGAATTTTACAAAATGAACTAAATGAGATGCCGTTATATAAGCAGAATTAGGAAATGGTTCTTTCATCTCTGGATTACTTTAATGGCATCTCTGACATCTGTGTCCTGTGAAATTTATCAAGCATACACTTTCGTGTAGAATGGAAGACAAAATCAACTATATAATCAAGCTTACTAAGCAACTAATTTAAGCACTTTCTTCTATTATGTACTTCAGTTATTCAGATTCATGTAGCTTAAGTTAGGAGAATGAGTTCCCAGATTTAGGTCCTAATTCTGCAAAGAGAAATATACTTCAAAAGGTCTTTTCAAGTCAGTTAAGCTACTTATTTACATAATAACACACATAAGGCATCTGCCACAAATTTGCAACAAATTCAGTTTAACCTAAATTTGATTTTTTTTTTTAATTGTACTGAAGGAAATTAGCAAAACACAAAAGTGACAAGAAACATACATTAGTAATAAGGCTTCATAAAAAAAATGTATTTCAACTTAAATTTAATGTTTGTTTAGATAGCTGTAATTAACCTAATTACAGAATTGAATTTCATATTTCTGTGAAAAAATAGTCTTCATTATATTTCTTAATTCACGTTGCATTTTTAAATACCTTAGGATATGTCTACATTTTTGTTTTGCTCTTAGACGAATTGCTGTCTGGAGTATAAGTTTTATAGTTTATGATTTTTTTTTTCCATTTTTCATTTATTCCTTAAAGTAGGCAATTGATTTTTCCTCTTTTTTTTTTTTTTTTTTTTTTTTTTTTTTTTTAATTCAAAAAGTCATGGGAAAAAGGTTTGCTTTGGTACTTGCTGCTGTTCAGAGGTTAATCCAGTGCTAAGAAAATAATACTTAGGAAATAAAGCTGAATGTTAAAAAATACAACTAAGTGATAGAATTTGAAATGAATCTACACTGATTGTTCCTAATGGAAGCTTTATATTATAAATTTACTAAAGGTCCTGAAGTTAATAATTTGGAACTATTTTTCCCAAGATTAAAACCCAGACTTGTTACTTTTGGAGAGAAACAAACTGACAACCCCGGCCAGGAGTAACTCAGAAAACTGTGGTTTGTTTGACTTGAGAAAAAGTGAAACTTGTAAGAATGCAGAAACACACTGAAATCTGGGCCCAAATTTCTGGAAGTCTGGAAAGGTTGTAGGACCGTGAAGTAAGTTGTATGTTTATGCTAAAATAACCCTTTCCATAAATGTTATTTTTAATGAAGAATAGTACCGTGATTAAATAAGAAGATAACTCTTGCTGTGATCCTTATCCTGGTTTCCTCTTTACAAGTTTCTGGGGCAGATAGTAAGAGTAGTAAGCTTATGGTTTGGAGGCTCTGTAGTTCTCCAGCCTTTTTCATCAAGTTCTGTTGGACACTCAGCCTACTACCATTTCTAGAACTTGCTTGAAAGAACAAAGCATTATACAACTTTAAAATGTGCTGTCCTTTTAAAGAAAAAGTTACATTTTCTTAGAATACAATACCTCTTATAAAAAATATTTTCTGCAATAGTATAAAGAAACTCTTGTTCTTAAGATACTAAATTTATATTAAACTAATAGCTGAATATTATTATTAGTGATATTTCAATTTTACAGAAAAATTGGCAATACTTGGGGCTTCCAAGAGAACTGGAGATATTTGGGAAGAATTACTGAATGACTCATCAAAGAAGATTAATATAAACTAAAAAAAATACTAAAATTTAATAGATGGCTTAGATTTCATTAACCCTATGTATGGACTGAGAATATTCTGGAGATAAGTATAGTAAATAAAACCATATGCATCTCTGAATATAGTTTTTCCCCTATTTAAAACTCAAATATATTGGTGGTACAGTAAATAACTTATAAAGACACCTTTGTTAATCTGGACCATAAATTTAATAATTTTCACATTTCACAGTTTTATGTTTTCCAGGCTTTTAATTGTATGATTTGTCCTACTTTCAAGACTTAAGGAAACCTCAACAATCACAGTCTTCTCACTCTTACAAATAGCAGCATTTCAGGGTTTTCCACCTATTTCAAAGTATGGAGAACTAGAATCATTTTTAAGTATTAATTTCCTGAAAGATAATGACTATACAGGCTCCCTCCAGTACGTCTCTTCCAGGTTTCACAGAATTTTTCTTCCCGAGTATGCTTGAGATGCACTGCTATTTGGGTAGTTTGGATAGTGTATCTGTCTGCTGGTTTATCCACTGGCTGCTGGAACCATTTTGTTTATAATGGAAAAACTTTTATGAAGTGCATTTTCAAGAGATTAGAGTGAATTAATCTAACATCTTCTGGAATGTACAGATAGCACAGTTCATCATATATATGTATATCATGATGAATTGTGCTTTTATTCAGTTATGGATTAGTAAAGCTAATATCCTTACATTGATAAAATCACAAGGTATAGTGCCTACCCTCAAGGCATGATCTGTATTTATCACAAGTCAGAAGATCAGGCTTTTACTATAAATTAGAGAGTGATTGGGAAAAACAACTCTTTAATGTAGGAGTCCTTAAAAATCATAAAAATCAAATGAAATTCAAGTTTTCTGGTTTTACTTTTTTCTGCTGTAACCATGAGTTAATGGTCAGACATATAGCAGCTGCATAAAAAGTTTACAAATCTGTATAATGTTGAAATAAATATTGTTCAGCTCAGTTTCACAGCACTCTGCCAGTCTTTCTCAGTTTGAATAATACCCTTTTTTTTCACATTGAATCCTACCTTTTCTCACACACAATTTGTAGAAATTACTCACCAAAATTTTATTTTATGCTAAACAGTTGACAGAATCTTCCAAATTGAGACTTAAGTTGGTTTTGACTGACAGTAGGTTCATGTTTGGGGCATATTAATAGATCAGAAAATGCGACCATGTCAAAAGTGGTGCTGTCTCAGCAGGTTGCCTGTAAATCAATTCAACAAAATACTTTTGATCAAGTACCATAAATATTTAGGTATGAGAGAAAAAAGATAGGAAATTGTTGTGACCATGGGATGCTTTATAAATATTTTATTATCACCATCCATCATCACCTTTTGGGAATAAAGACTTTTTTAGGAAGCAAAATGAAGAGCTACATAATGAAAGAAAGATTCATGCTGAAAATTAATATTATTCCAAATACTTGAACACTGACTGTGCTTTGGTCTCATTAAGTGATCCAATCAAATTTAGATGGTTCATTTGAATTCTCTGAGGAATTTTGATTTGTTAGAATGTCCTGCTAAAATTAAATGTGTGCAGGAAAAAAATGCTAATTTTGAAGAAATAAGATTAGATGAGATAGCATTCTTCATAGGACTAGCTTCAGCAGACTAAAAGATAGATGAGTTCCATGCCATGCTGAAGATGGATGCAAATTTATAAAGATATGCTGTCTGCTATTTGTGTGCCATAAAGTCTGTCTAAATAACCATATCCTCTCAGGAAGAGAATCTGCTGTTCTGGCTGCCCATGTATTATTTTATTTGGACTATCTCCATTTGCAAATGTTGACTTTTCATCTGTGACCAAAGAATGAAATCTGTATGAGAGATGTGCAAGACATTTAATCTTTATTTATTTGTTAACAAAAGCTTTTTTTGCCAAATCCTGTTTGCTCTTCTTTTCTCCCACTCTCCCTGAAAGGTGACTGTCTGCATTCACAATGTGACACTTAAGCTGAGAATACAAATTGCAGTAGATTGTGGGGTTTTGTTTGCTTGCTTGTTTGTTTGGTTTTTAATGACAGAATGCATTAAATCAGAATAACAGTCCCAGATACTATATTGTATATTCTGTATTTCTAAAGGGTACACTACAGTTTGCTACATTTTTCAGTGGAGTTTTATACAGAATAGGGTTTTATATTAGTATTTGCTGATACACAGATTTTTAAGACCAGAAAGAACCACCAGATGATCTAGTGAACCTACTTTTTTACTACAAAGTATAAAGTTTCACCCAGTTAAAGTCTGAAAAACAAAAGGGTGCAATGTGCAATCCATCATAAATAATAGATTTTATGTATTTTATTTATTTTATGACCAGTGAGGAACACTGAATCATCCAGGTTTGAGCTGTTCAGCGGGCAGCTCAGCACCACTCCAGACCATGACTGCTTTGGAACGCCTCCTGTGGCATCTTCCTACACCCTTGATTACATCGACCATGCCCTTATGATTTCAAAGAGTGTTGTAACTTGCCTGCAGAATGATCGCAAATCTAACATTAGTCAATTCATCTGTCTATTCATAAAGACTAGGTAATGCTAAGCAAACTTGAGCCCTAGTATCTCACAAGCTCTGCAGTCGCATAAGGTGTATTCAGCAGAGATTAGGGAGTGGGCTGCTTGCCATCTTCTTTAGACAGCTGACAGCTGTAATTTGGTTAAACCTCTGAGAAT
Source organism: Podiceps cristatus (assembly GCA_000699545.1). Classification (NCBI taxonomy): domain Eukaryota; kingdom Metazoa; phylum Chordata; class Aves; order Podicipediformes; family Podicipedidae; genus Podiceps; species Podiceps cristatus. Next base: position 4,157 of record KL262143.1, on the reverse strand, counting down.
TTTCAAGCAGCCAAGAGGAACTACCACTAGGCTATAAAAATGTATTTCTTACTCTGAGGTGTTGCTAAGAGTTAAGTCCTAAATAAATTCAGTATTAAGTAATTTCTGTTATAAAAAACCCAGGACTAAACCAGAAATATAATAACACACAGCTAAACTAATTTCCAGGGTGTGTTTAATGGTAGGGGCAGGGAGATATAAATGTGGCCTGCCTATAGACTGAACTTTCCATTTCCAAGCAAGCTGGTTTGGTAGACTTCATGGGTTTATTAACAACTCTAAACTACTAAACTCTGTTGAAACTCCTTATATGCTTTCTCTAAGTGCATTTGCTTAGGCATAGCAGCGTGAAAACTTAGTCTTGAGGGATTTGCACTGCATCTAGCTGGACAGCAGATAAAGTAGCCTATTTGTTCCCATCTGTAGAAACAGGCCATAAAATTCCTTCCAATATATAAGTAGGTAATTGGGTCTAAGAAACAAAAGGTGTTATTCTCAAAAACATTGTAAAATTAATTCCATTTCTTGGTAGGTATCAACTTTCGGAAGGTGTCTTGCCTTGGAAAATGCAAGGGACCAAAAATTTAGCTAGTCTGCCAGTGCTTCAAAGTGTGGACTCTATGGTACATTACTGCTCCCTGAACATGCACACATGGAAGTGCATACAGATTTATATACTTGTATGCCAATACAGAAAAAGTAATTGGAAATGGGCACAGAAAGTCAGGTCAGATAAAAATAACATATTGGCAACAGAGCCATTACTGATGTGTGTGTAACTTATAAATGGTAATGTTATTAAATTTCTAGGAAGGATAGCAGGGGAAAAAAAAAACAAACCAAAAAACAAAAAAACAAATAAACAACAAATAATCTAAGTAAAATCCCCTTTCATTGTAGTTTTTGTACTGGAGCAGTTATAGGTGAAAGAAACTCAAGACAAGAAATATGGAATACTTTCTAATAGTGATCATGGTGCTAACAGACACCTCTTCTACAGTAGATTAGTAATTTCAGCATTCCCTAGGTGTGTAAGAAAACATAGTATAGTCTCCTTCTCTGCAGGAGGGATTACAGAACTGTTTCTCCTTTATCAGAAGAGCTCTTGTTACCAAGGTTGAGGTTGATTCTTGTACATCTATAGGAGAGAGGTGCCAGAATCTACCAGGAAGAAAAGGGAACTGGGGCTGAGCTTTCCAAAAATGTGCTAACCACAAGTGGCCTCTGCACAATATTTGAAACAAAAGGCAGGTGCCCTTTCTATAATCAACCTATGGGTATAAACTGGAGGGGAGACAAAAACAGCCTACTGCACTGCTATGTTGTTCAAAGCTACAACCTGTTGGCATATGTTAGTTGTACTCTTAAAATGCCAAACACATTCAGACATTCAAGATATGAAGAGGACACTTACTTTCTTAACTCTGGAAAGATTTAGGCATGAACCAATCTCAGTCATCAGAAGACTGAGGCAATTCTGTATAGAAGCAGAATTTCAAGTAGTTGAATAATCTTGCATTTCAAAATTTAGCTGCCCATGGACTCAAAGAAGTTATGCAAGATTTTTGAAATTATAGTTTGGATCTTAAACACCTAGATTTCTGTGGAATCCATCTGGATCACTTAAGCACTTCACAGAATTGTGTAGAAAATCTTATTCTGCCAGGCTTTTCTCTTTTCAGAAAATATTTTACTTGCTGCATTTCCATGTTCTGGGCAGTACCTTGCCCGCTTCCAGCTTCCTCTCCCTCCCATTATTGTGCTAATTAAGGATTCTGGCAGTTTATCTCTGCTAAGTAATGCAGATATAAGCTAACCTTACGGTATTATTTAGTTCAGTAGTGATGAAAAAGAAGCTTGGGCCAAGACAGGGAAGAGGAACTAGCAGGGGTTTCTTGATCTGTGCTGAGTACAAAGGATGCAACTCCAGGAAGGGGAGAGAGAGAAGCAGCAGGTTACAAGGTGGTGGTGATAAGTACACTAAAACTGGTAACAGCAATGGTAGAAATCCAGGGACCTTGGAACAAGGTGATCTGGGGAGAGAATGTGATTTTATCAGCGCTCACTGTGCCAGGTGGAGTGACTATGCAATAAGATGCTAAAAATGAATTTTTAGTAGTCACTGCAGAATCTTGCTGTTAATTAATAATACCAAGAAAACACATCCAGCACAGCATGTATGTGGCTTTGTAGTCTTGGATATTTTTTTTAACAGACTGGAAACAAAGAGCAGTCTTTCTTATTTATTTGGCTGATATTTAAGAGGAAAAAAAAGTCAAAAGAAATATTTTTCATTATAAACTATTTTCTATTTATTATATTTATTATATACAGTAATTACAAAACCTCTATGAAATGTAATAATGTAATTTCAATTCCAATATACGTATGGAAGACTGTAAAAACATGTGGTCTCAGAAAAGGTCATTTAGTAAAGTGGCCCATGAAAGCTTAACAAATCTTTCTGTATTTGAGGTTGAATAGAGCTGAAAATGTTATTGTTGTTGTTGTTGCCTTCTTTTCTTTTTTCCTTTTAAGACCCAGTATGAAAAGTTAAATAAATATGATTGTCTGAAGCACAACTTTGTCCATATGCAAATCCACTGTTCTTAATGTTAGTGCCCTCAGGCAAAGAGTACCTGTTCATTTTTTTTAAGACCAAAAAGGTCTCACTGAGTGGAACTTACTTTGTGGTCTTGACTCTTTCAGAATTGAAGAACGAAATTTCTGGCATTAAGAGAGTTTTAAAGAAGCAGGTTGAAAAGCAGCTGGTCAACACACCAGAAGCTAGTTGCTAATTGCAGCAGTACGTTAATCAATGGAATAGCAGTTTAGCTTCTGGGTGTAATAAAAAGAGATAAAAGACCACAGAGAAATTCCAGCATTAGGGTATGACCGGCTCTTCAGTGGCATACATTATTTTCCTTCTTACACCTGTCTGCCTTTGAGTAGTCAAGTCATGCATCTGCTTGACAGCTATTAACAGAATAAAATAACAACAAAAAAGCATTTTTGGGTAAGATCTGATATAAATATTTACAAAGACAATTTAAGGGAGTGTTTGTTATGCACTTTTGTGTTTGCTTTCAAAACATTTAACTCCAGAGACAGATGGCTTGTACAGTTTTATCAGCACTTGTGTCATTATATATTCAAGCAGCCAAGACTGATAACCAGCCTCATGTATTACGGATTGTTCAGAGAACAAATACTTTGAAAAAAAGAACCCCATATATCAGTAAAGTACTTCAGTGTGGAAAAACTTGATACAGAAATTTCAGTGACATTTTTATGAAGAGAAAGGAAACAAATTAATGCAATTATAAAATTAAAGCAGCAGGAACAGGTTTCAAAGTGGTGTCATTGTATGTGGTAATGAAACAACTTTAGAAAATTGAGTGAAAACTATTGTTCAGCAGTGGTGGAGGAGAAAGATAATTACCATTAAGGCAACACTATGCTTTCTCAATACAAAGTAGCCAACTCTTCAGTGCAAGCTACCCCCAGTTCTCTCTCCCATCATACTACTCATGATCACTTCACTTTATGCTACTGAATAGCAACCTGAATAATAAGGAGTCTTAGAGAAGAATAAACTGCCTATACTTGAGAATATAATTACACAAAACAGAAGCTGAAAAAAACCATATTGTTGAAAGACACTTTTTTTTTTCTTCCCCCCCCCCCCCCCTTTTTTTTTGTAGGTAAGATCCCTTTTTCTCAAATCTGTTTTTCATCTTTTTCCTGTATCTCACAGTAGATATGTATAGACATTTATAGAGCCTCCTAAATCATGATCATCACCATTATTAAGAATAATATTTACAAAAAATTTATTCAGAACTATAGTACTGAAGGCTCTCCTGTTAACCTTTTATTCCACTGTAGATTGGAAGCACAGAGTGCATGTATTTCTTGAAATGTATCATTCTGCGGTGAAGAGTTTTCTTTGTGTTTTGAAAGTTTTAATCCCTGCCAAACCTTTTCTCCTTAGTCAGCAAGATAGATTTGTACTGTAAAGCTAGGCAGATTGAAAATATTTCTGTCCCTTCTCAATTTTTCCTCTGAAAATGGGAAAAAACTAATAAAAATTAAATTTCTGTTGTTAGAAGAAAAGCCAAACAAAACCCAAACAAACAAACAAACAAACAAAAAAC
>KL262141.1:18231-51635 GCA_000699545.1 Podiceps cristatus | reverse complement strand
TTGCCTTTACCCGGAGCCCTCGGGAGGCGAATGGGCGAGTCTCCGCTTTCTCTCCAACAAACGATGTTTTCCTCGTCACCGCAGTGGCCGAGACGGCCAAAGACACAAACCAATGTACTGCAATGGTGTATAAAGCGGGATAGAAGTAAGAGGGCCCATAATTCCTTCAGTGATTTTTAAAAAAGATAATCCTATGGGTTTTTTAAGAGCCCAATTTATGGATTTGGGATTTTTGGAGCTGGGAGTACAGGGTTATGACAGAGCACTGCAACACTTAAGCCTTTCCCTCTGTCCCCAGAATGGTGTAAGATCCTGGCTCTCGCCAGCACTTTCTCTTTCATACCTGAGCAGAGGTTACTTACTTAGCAGGGTTAGAGTTTATCTTCCTTTCTAATTCCATCTCCATAAAATTTGGACCATACAAATACCTGTATGTGAATTAGCTCTGAGGCACTTCTGAGGGCATATGATGCATGTTTACCCCTTGCGCATGCCGATTTCCACACTTCGGGGCTCTTCCAAGGGCGTATGGCATGTTTGTCCCTCACCTGTGCTGATTTCTGCACTTTGGAGCTCTTCTGAGGGCATGCAAGGTGTGTTTTCCCCTCATGCATGCTGATTTCCATGCTCTGGGGCTCTTCTGAGGGTGTACAACATGTTTGCCCCTTGTGCGTATTGTTTTCCGTGCTCCGGGGCTCTTACGAGTGTGCAAGATGCATGTTTGCCCCTTGCACATGCTGATTTCCACCCTTCAGGTCTCTTCTGCGTTTGCCCCTCACGCTGCCAATTTGAGCACTCCAGGGCTGCTCTGAGGGTGTACAATGCGTACTTGCCCCTCATGTATGCGAATTTCTACGCTTCGGGACTCTTCCGAGGTTGTACAATGTGTGTGTGCCTTTCCTGCATGCCAAGATATATTTCACTGGTTCTTTTCCTGGTCTGAACCATGCTCCTATCCATTTTTTACACTGAATTTAGACCTATTTTGATTTATTATTATCATACTTTTGCCTTTAGCTGTTATAGGCTCTTTCAGCATTGTGACTGCGATTTCCGTTGTCTTATTTTAATTTCTAAGGCTTTTATCAAACTTCTTTAATTTTCTTTTATGTCCCATAATAGTTGAAACTGATTTTATGCCTTAACCTTTCTGATTCCATTATCTGCAGGCTGACACCATTTCTGTATTTTTATCTCTTTGCATGTCCTTTTGTGTATTTACTGTGTGTTCCCTTTTGATTTTTAGGTTATTAGGTGCTTATGAATAAGCCCAGTCATGCATGTCTGAGGATGGCTCCTGTGTTTCTTCCAGGCAGAACAGGTAATTGTAGTTGGTTTGGTTTTCAAACAAACAGATCCCCTGCAGTCTTTTATCTGTTAGATTATCTTCACAAAAACCCTACCTGCCATTTCCTGGAATTTCTTTCTGGAATTCCCATGCTTTCATTTGTTTCTTGTTAGCCTTGTACTTTGGACCTCTGTGAAAAAGATGCTTCTGAAGTTTACTGGGCTGCCCAGTTATTCTCCTTGTTTTCCCTCAGCCTTTGGCTACGTTCCTACTTTTTTAACTCACTGACTTTTGTTACTGGCCGTCTTTACTTTAAACTCTTCCTTACTAGATTAGCAAGCTGGTGCACTTGAATTCCCTTCCTTGTTTTTAGCAGGTAGACTCTAAGGTTGTCCAACAGTTACTCTGCATGGGGCACCCTCTAGTAACAGAGGCTTTCTGTAGTTACTATTTCTGCAGCTCATCATCCCTTGCTGCCAGCACACATCTGCACTCTCCTGAACTGCTGCCTGGAGCTGGGGGAGGGGGGAGGGTGGAGAAGAACATCTCTGTCTCCTTCAGCGTTGTTTCCACAAGTACAGTGCTGGTGTTTTTGCTCATAAGGATGCACACATAAAGTAGCCCGGGTTGGGTGAGCCTTAGTAATTTTTCGCAGTATCCTGGGTTTTGTCTCTGTGGGTAGGTGAGCTGTTGGATGATGGGTCTGTTTAGCAAATGAATACCGTGTCTCCCCCAGAAGAGTCTCCATATCCCACATTCCCTATTTCTGTGTCCCGTTGTGGGGGATATATAGCCCTCCTGTGCTCGTCCCAGAACTGCAGCTCAGAAACCTGCTCACTGGCTCACTTCCTGATGCAGATCCAGCTGCAATTTTTCTCCTTTTAGGGCTTCTCTTTCTTCCTCTTGACATGCCTTTGCAGGCACGTGCATGGTGGCATGTCCCTGTCAGGGAGAGAGGAAAGTACTCTACCTGTCTGGCAATAACACCAGTGAAGAACAATGTGTTGTGGACATTGCAGAACAATCTACTACTGTTATGCAGTAGTTAAGCCTCTGGCATAAGACGTGTGAAGTCAGTCCTAAGGGATGTACCTGTTGTAACTTAACAAACATCTGCGGGGAAAAATGATGGTGCCTCTTCCCAGCCGCGAAGGAATTGCACAAAAACATTATTTGGAGTGTGGTGTGACAGACAAGGGAACAGCAATTAAGCCAGCTGTTCAAAAAACTGTGACTTCAGAGCTGAAGTAGTTATTATTTCTCTCCTGTGGTAGCTCCAAAGTTGGAGAAAAATATGAAGAAAAGATGTATCGCTATGACAGTTGTCTTAGACCTTGTAATGAAATACCTATTCATTAAAGTGGACACAAATCATCTGGTAGGTAGATGGGAAGATTGACTAGAGCCATTGACTATGACATTTAATCAGCCTGCAATATCAAATTGCCAAGCAAGAGCACAGCTTGATGTGACACTGGCATTTATCTTTGATTACAGATACGTTATCGCTAGGTGCTGGCATGATGCTTGAGAAGTTTTAGTCCATGTAGAGTGTACAGCTGTAACTAAGTAGATTGAACAGTTCAGAATGCTAACTGGTGAGGCTGCCTCACAGAAGTAATGAATAATCCCTGTAAAATGCATGGTCAGCCCTGAGACGTTTGCAGAGACATCTTAGTAGAAATATGAATTTAGTATTAGTCTAAAGAAAACTGAAATAAATGTGTAACAACTAAATCACTCTAGAAGGAGCTATGGCTCATTTTAGAAAACATTTTCCAAATCGTGGAAATACTTTTCTCAGTGCTGAAAAATATAGCAGCTATCAGGTAACAGTCTCACAGCGACTGTGGAGCTGGCACACTATTGCACAAGATCAGCATATATCATTTGCAAGATTAACAGTTTCTGTGTAAAACCTGATGAATGAGTATCAATTATTACATTATGGAGCTAGAGGCATTTCGTCATCTGCAGCTCTCAGTAGGATCCAGAGTAGGATCAAGCATCGAAAAAAAAAAAAAAAAGCATGTATTTCCAGCTGAGGAGCTGCAAACAAGGCAACAATGTAGTTATTTATAAAGCCACAAGAAAAAGATAGACCCTGCTTTATGAATGACCAAAGGAACACCATGTATAGGAATTATAATGGACAAAGTCAAGAAGCAAAGAGTAAAATACTTGCAAAACAGATCTGGAAAAGAATTTGGATTGTGGAGACATAAATATTGGCTAATTAGCAACTACTGTGATTAATAATCATTGTTGGCAAGCCAAGCAACAGCTGGGCAGCAGGACGTGAAGCAAAGGTGCCACCTGTAACCAATAAAAAAGAAAGTATTTTGTCAGTGTAGAAGGCAAGCATTCCAGGCAATTATTGCAATTATCACTGCTTTTCCCTGCCTTACATGCAAAAAGACCTGTCTGTCATGATTAGATTATGGTTGAGCAGGTCTGAAGACTTGAAGCTTTTATTACTGTAGTTGTTCCTGTTATTCTAAACTATGTATGTATGAACTGCACAAGCTCTGTCCCTATCACAGCCTGTATTGTATGTGCGTAGAAAACAGCTAGTCCTGTGCTGTGAAAAGCATATAATGTCTGAAGTTGTACAGATGGGGAAACAGAGTAAAGCACTCTGGCTCAGCTGCAGCTCAAGGGGAAACAGAGTAAAGCACTCTGGCTCAGCTGCAGCTGAATTTGTGGTGAGGCCGCACAGGTGCTTTTTCTCTGTGCCCAGGGAGCAGCCTGGATCAGCTGGAGGTCGCTGCTCAAAGGTGGGAGCAGCACCCCACGGCTGAGGTGGCTGCTAGCTACAGACCCTGTTCGAGAAGTGGGGAAAAAGCTAAACCCAACCCCAAACAGACAAAAAAACCCACCCCAAAACAATATCTTCCCCTACTTAAGCTTACAGTACAACTATTCTTAAGAGCAAGTTTTCTCCTGGGAATTGTTATCCTAAAAGCCAAACAGCTGTAGATGAGGGATGCACCCTGCACGATTAGCACTTCATGTGTGTGGTGCAGCAGAGCCTTGGGGCAGCCGGAGAATGTGGCTTTTCTGTGATGAGGCTGCTCCGAGTCCTCAATTAGTCACATAGGATAAAACAGACAGCCAAAATTGCAGCTGAAATTACTTAAGCCAACTTGATGCTGAAATGCAGGTAGAGGTGATGGCTATATCGATCTGTGTTTTTACTGTCATGAAGACTGCATTGATTTTAAGTGTTTTGAGATCTTTTTCTGGGCTGATGCTCATTTCTACAGTTTACTGATTTAATAATGCTTCAAGTGAGATAATTTTGGATCCTACTTTTAAATATAAAACTATATTGCTAGGGCTGTTTAGAATAAATCAGTTTTAGAACATGAGGGAAAAAATACCCAACCCATTTAATAGATTTATTCACAGGTTACTTATACTTCCAGTTGGTAATGTAGATACAGGTGCTGGGCTATAAGGGTATGATGATTACTGTTTTAAAATGGACCTTTATCACAGTATTTGTTTTTTAACTTATAAAATTCTATACTTTCCACTATGGCACCACTGCATTGCTGGTATCCTTGAAGCAATTGTTGATTATCTTGTGTTTGGGAAGGCAGGGATGAGGGCTGCTTATTCAGTCAGGTGTACTCTGTACTTTAAAATTGCTAAATCAGGTCATCTGGGGTAAGAGAAACCTCTTCTTGTAACACTGCCACGCAAAATTCTCCTCCTTCACTTAGTTAGGGAAATCTTCTTTTACAGTTAAATGACATGTGATCACTTCATCGCTGTAATTATCATCTCCAGAGGAGCAGAGCAGGAGGGCTGGTAACGCTCACTTGGCAGGCTGCGGCTCCTTGCAGGCATTGAACTGGGCTGGAAAGCAGAGTTGGTTTCCTCATCATGGAAAACCTGGCTTGGCAATGAATCCAACAGGATTAAAAAAATGTAGAAATAGTTTTCTATGCTATTGTAAAAAACTGTTTCTGAGGAAGGAGTATCAATGATGTACCATGAACATCTCAAGTAAGGTTGTTGAGAGTTTTACTTCTTCCGTTACTGCCTTACAAAGTGTATGCTGAAACCTTGTATTTCATGAATAGAACTAATGACAGATTTTTCCCAAGCTTTCTATGTCCTTCTCAAAGTGTTTTATCCAATAAAAATGTCCCACAGGTTGTAAGGAGAAGCCTAAAATCAGGGTTGATGACAGAAAGTGAAGGGGTCAAAGTTGAGGCACACTGTTAATTAATGACAGTCACTTTAGCTGTGCAATCCTTTCCTCAGAACTCACGAGTCTTTATTGAACCGGATAAATATAAATTTAGTAGAGCATGCTAAAAGTATAGGTGCCTGGTATGTTTCACTACTAATAAATTAACTTTCCATATTTAAATATGCTGTTTGCAGGTACCTTGGCTCTCCACAGTGTGAATAACCCCTGGAGGATGGCCAGGAGGAGGGGATCATTCCTGGTAGGAAAGTACAATTCTGTGCTTCTCTCCTCTTCCAGCCCTTCCTCTGTTAAAGAGCAACTACCCAAACTGCTGCCAGTAGAAAACCTTGAACATAAATATCGGTAGGCTTGCTTTAGGAAGAAAAGCAGATTAGCACTCTTGAGCCAGAAGGGCTTGATTGCACCAGCGCTCACTTTGGTCTAATTACAGTATCCTCAGTGGTGGTAAATCCACTTAAGCTAGGGTCAGTTTTTTGTTTGATGGACTGAGATTTTTTTCTACTCAGTGGAGAACTGTGAGAGCAAGACAGTATCTAGGATGCCCCTGACTTACTAGAAGAAGCCAAAGGTTGTCTTTGATCGAATTGGTGATGCATATCCAGATAGGAACCCTGAAATCACCTTTGGCCTATTTTTTAACTAAAAGAAAGGGGGGAAATTTCAGTGGACTACTGTGGATAAACAAACCTTGGGCATAAAAGATGAGTAACTTGAAGGTAAACATGGCAAAGTCCTTTCCAAAGCTACTGGGATCAAAGTGAAATAAACAATAGGTCCTGGTGGACTTCTACAAGGCCTTTCAGGACTCATCAGAGAGTCATTTAGGTTTATAAAAGGTCTAAGAGGAAGTAAAAGTACTGATTCAAATGCATACACTTTAGGAAAAAAAAAATGCATTTTACTCATGTACCCAAATGTGCATGTGCAGAAGTGAGATGGGTGGTCATAGACAGCCTCCAAACTCTGTAGTGAGGGTCCTTTTGTTATCAGGAAGATTAGAAATATTGTGTCCCACAGATGTCTGAGGCCATCTTTTGTATGGGTATTGATCTGTCCAATAAATATTAATATTTGGTGGTGATGCTACAGCTTAAGTTCACAAGGACTGTCTTGTTTTTTACAAGAGATATCTTGTTTTTTATGCTGAGCGCCTTATAAAATAGGAGAGCCTACATCCAAAAGCCACGCAATACCTAGCTACCTAGCAGCAGGAGCAGACTACGACGTCTGCTCTGCTCACCCAGGTTCACTGTGTAGGCATGGAGACGAGGGTTAACCCTGCCAGAGTGGGAACCAAACTTTTCACAGAGGCAGGAAGCTCAACAAAACCTAACCAAGAGGAAATTTGGAGTTAGAGGAATGCCCTTACCGTGACACTGCCCTGTGACTTGAGTGCTTCTTTTGCTCAGGGTGTCCCTCCTGAAGGCTGTGCAGTGGTAGGTTTTTACAACCTGCTGAGAGCAACTCCTTCTTCTCTGTGGAGAGCTCAGGAGGCGGCAGTGTGAGCATCATCTCTGCATCACGTGAAAACCACCCCGTGGTTCCAGTCCTTCCCTCGCAGAAAACCCCATCAGCTGCTTCTTCAGGCTGGTGTTGGTCAGACCCACACATCCCACCTCCCAGGAGCGTGTCGCAAGCTTCCAACTGTGTAGGCTTATTGAAGGCTCTTTGGGCTAAAAAGGACTGTCGCTCCACATCAGGGCACCCCGATGGGGTGGCTGTGCAGCACTTCCATACTGAGTGGCTGCTCTGCACAAATCTCTGCCTCAGGGAGGCTGCTCCAGCAGTTTGTCACGGAGGTGGAACAACTCTCACTAGATGTGATCTTTAGTGATTAGGATTTACCAAAAAATAATTCTTATACAAATTGCTAACATTTACAATATTGAAGCTGAGGTGGGGAGTGAGTGGGGTAGTAGTTTCCCTGGAGAAACACCACTGTCACTGCATTATTATGAACAGCATTTGCATTTGTTATTCATAATTTACTTCTCTTCTTCCTTGCTGCTTTTTTTTTTTTTTTTTTTTTTTTTTAAATACCCAGGATACTGTGATTAGGATTTTGCAGTCTCTGTACCTGTCTTGGGGTACACTACTGATGTGCAGAAACTGCATAAAGTCAGTCTGTTCATGGGTCATCACCTAGCTCCAGGCCTTGGAAATATAAGAATTCAAGGTTTTGTGGTCTAATTTTCACTCATTTTAAACAGGTTAATTCTAACTGGAGAGTTTATTCAAGATTAAAGCCTTCTTTATCTCTTTGTACTGGAAGATTTCACTCATGTTTGACATCTATTTGTATAAGACCCTCCTGTGGTTCACAGGATTAGTTCACTACTAATGCTATTGTAACTTATTGTGGGTTTAAGGCAGTGAGTTTTTTACTTTTAGGGGAACACCATTTATCCAGTCTTGCTACAGGTTTTAACCATATTGTACCAATGGTGTGAAACAGGGTGTTCTAAATTAACATTATAGATAGTCATAAATGTCACAAAATTTCAGAGGGATATTCAATATTGTCAAAGACAGCAAAGATTCTCCACATGTACCACAGTACAGATACAGATTTAAACAGAGAAAGTTGATTATTCCAGTTGCTTGTGGCCTAACAATCTTCAAATTGACCTTTGGAGTTCATCCATCAATCCTATGGAAACCTGATCTGTTTACTCAGTGCTGACTACTTGTGGTGGGGCAATATGAATGCATGTTATATTTGAGGCCAAAAAAGACCATCATAGCATTTAAATTGATTTCCAGATTACTGCAGACTGTTGAAGTCATCTACTGGCTTCCGCGCTAACCTTTTGTCTGCTAAGGTGTATCTACTGAAAGCGACTGAGAGGAACGGCAAATGCCTTTTCTCTTTTGATGGTTTTGTTCCGGTAAATAACCAGCCTCACTTTTAAAACTACAGCTACCTTATTTACATTCTGCAGCTCTGTGGATTTTGCAGCCAGACATTTTCCTGCTTCTATGCTCTGGTTTGGCTCTCTGTGCTTCCAGAACATGGGATTTTTTTTCCCCCCGTGAGGGTTCTTGGGGGCAATAATCAAGTCGCCTCTCAGCTATCTCCAGGCTGAGCTGAACAGATCAGGGTCTTTAATCATCTCCATGGCAGGCATTTAGTGCTTTTCCTGCATCTGAACCCTTTAAATATATTCAGTGATATTAGTTCGTGCATTTTAAAAATGGCTCTTGAGGCCTGGATGACGGGTTTTGCATGACATTTTCTTACCTTTAACATATACTGCCTAATAGTTTCTTTTGCTTCCGTTTAGAAGCCAGAGATAAAGCTTCCAGTTACATTGATGAGGTTTTTCTCATAATTCTTACAGATTTTTAAGAGCATCAAGTGCTTGTTGATGATACTGACTGAAAGTTTTGAGAAGACTGAAGCACTGGTGTTTAATCGTAGGATATGGCCAATGACAGTGGATCTTGCCCACTGAGGCATCCTACTTGAAATGAAGCATAATCTGGAAGAAAGCTTCTGTGGCTGAGGGAGCCACCTAGCCTGTTTCAGATGGAGATTTTGGCTGTTGACGGCATCACAGCGGAGGTATTCTTGACTTTAATTTCTATAAATGGTATAAAAACACACCAAGTTTAAAGGTCACATTATTGTAAGACCAACAATTTCTGCATGTGTTGGTGGACAGACTAATGTATAACTTATACTGGTTCAAATGCCAGGGCTCTATTTTTCCTCACAGACTATCTGATGGTAGAAGAACATGGGGTCACTTGGAGACTTTCTGGAAGAGGGGATTGTGCAAGTTGTGTGAATGTCCATGCTGGATGTCTGACATGAGCTTCACAGAAGGTTGCTGTCATTCCTGGGCTTGGGAAAGTAATAACAAATTTGCATCTGAATTGCAGAATAAATAATCCTTACCTTTGCTCAGCTGAACATGCACCTTTTTTTTTTGTCTGGTTAAAAGCACGCATACACTTCAGCTGTGTATTCTGCTTTATTCCTGCTCATCTAAGCACACATTGAGGAGTATGTTGTTCATTCCCAGATAGAGTTACTATCTACGTGTATTAGTCCACAGACCCAATAGAAAGACCACAGCCCTGTAGTTGATGTGCAGCTCCACTCGGAGTGTAACAGATGGCAGCAGACCGGTGGTTGAAGTGAGACCAGAAGTCCAAATAGCAAAAGATCGTCAATGTCAAGAGTGTTTAAAAGCTGATGGGTCACTCTTGTCACTTCTCTGAGATGAAATGCAGGTTGTTTCTGTTCTCTGTGTTTAAAGCTCCATTGTAACAGCTAATGTTCCTAAAGGCTAAATTGTTTTAGTACCAACAGATGAAATAAATTTAGGCCTCTAGGAAAACTCTCATATGCTTAAACCCAATAATGTTCTTTCCTCAGTATGCTGGTTCTGACTTCGAGGGAACATTGTTATTGATGTTAGGAGATGATCTCCCCACTGTGTCTGACTCAGTTGGGAGATAGATACCTACATTCGTAGATTGTAGGTGATAGTAGTTAGTAGAGATTCACATCTGAAATCCATGCACTTGTTCAAGTCAAATGCTAAGGTAAAACACACCTTCATTCTTTACAGTGATTATCCTGTTGGAGAATCAGCTAGCCTGAACGGATAAGTAAAGCAAATAACTGGTTATAACAGAGTTTACAACAGAGAGAACTGCCCAGACAATAATGTGACAATTGGAAAGTCTGGGTAAATGCTCTGGAAATCACTAACTCTTCATTTGCATGCCTTAGCAAGGAGACTGTCGTTAAAATTGAAGTGGGAAAGTACGAGGCTTTGTGTCTGTGGCTATTTTTACCAACAACTGCAGAACCTGAAGGACAGGAAGAATCAATTAGGCAGGAGCATGCCAAGCCAAAACAACGCGCAGCCTCGCTACAGATGGTGTGTCACCAGCCTTTTTATAAACCAGTTTCCTCAACAAGAATAGAATTGAGCTCAGGCCAGCTTTGGTTGTTTAGAAAACAGTGAGAGCATTACAAATAGTTCACCAGTCCATATAGATGAATGGACAGAGATCCCCTTCTTCCATCTTGCACCCAGGCAGTGGGAGTACAGCATCTTTAGCAGGCAGTGCACCATGTTATCTATGGTTAACCTGAAGAGTTGGACATAGCTTAAAATCCGTGTCTTCTGCTCTTTTTCATAGCTTTTAATGCAAAATCTCTGCTGTTTGTCATCTTCAGACATTAGCTGTTATTGTTACTGCCTATTATTTGCCTTGCTGTAGTGGCTGAGGTACTCAGCCAGCAGTTACGCTGCCCTTTAACAAGATACTATTCAGGCATACAACAAGACTTCCTGAGCCTCAGCACAATTCTCATGGGACACAAGTGAGACACAAAAAGGGGGTGAAGCAGCCAAAGGTGAACTGGGAAGGGATGAAGCAGGAGGAAGATATAAGAAGGAAATGAATGCTGACAAAAAACCAGAATTACAAGGGGGAGGGGAGTTTTTTGCTACTTTTTTTAACCAAATGTGTTCTTCTCCATCCAGGGAAAAGCAGCATGGTTATGTATCAGTAAGTGAAGAGATTTAAGATGGTTGCTGATGCAGATTTCCTAAAAGGTCTGTGTCTTGTATCAGGCACTTGAACATGTTCTGGAAAGCCTTCCTCTTAAACATCTCATTTATCCATTTTCTGGGGTTGGAGGGAAAGACTCGCATCTGCCTACCCAGGGCCTGGTGTGCCACGGGGCTTCCTAACCAGGTCCTCTGCAAAGGTATGTACATCCAGCAGTGGCTGGACTTGGCTCATTCCTCGTCATGGTCACGTTAAAGGAGGAATTAGAAGAGGGGAGGGAGGAGAAAGCCTGTTTCTTTTTTCCCATTTGGATGTTCTTGTGTATGATTAAGCCTCATTTTTTAACCAGTGGGCCTATAAAGACAGGTGTACAGGAGTCATTGGCCTGCCTGCCAGAAGGGGCTATAAAAACCACAAGATGGACCTATAGAACAGAAGCTTGCTAAGGGAAAGGAGGAACAATTCATGGTAGGCACTGGGGTGTGCAGGAAAAGGATGGGGAGGGACATATGTGTATCCTACTGATGAAGGACCATGAGGGCTAAAGGAGCAGGAAGGGTGATTTATTTGGGGGTAAAGAAAGGAAGGACAGAAGTTCGAGAAGAACAGAAGCAGCTGGCAGGAGAACAAAGGCATGAAACCACCTATGGTCAGAGCAAAAATCCTACAAATAGTGTATTTGAAGTCAAAGTTTGTTTGGTTATGCTTGCTTGGACCTGAGTCACATGCTGTTCCTGCAGGGAGCCTGAGCCAGACTCACCACCTCTGCAATGCTGCTGGGGCTGATGGGAATTCACAGACCTGGATGCCAGTGTAGTGGTGCACAGGCTCAGACGTGGTAACGCCAGGGAGACCGAACCAATCACTCTTAGTAGGAGAGGTTGGTTTTGCTTTTGTGGTCACTAGTAAGTTCAGCAAGCAGAAAAGGCTATGCAGGCTGCTTGCCCATGACCAGCAGTTTCCAGAAGAACTGTTCCTTGGAAGATCTCTAAGGGGCAAAGGAAATCCGTGCCAGGCAGCCTGCGTGAAAGCACGTTTGTCAGGCAGTGAGATCCCAAATTTGTCTGGTGGGTGAACTGTCTGACCGACGAGGGGTTAAAGGCTCACTTATTGCTTCCCAAAGCAGAGGTTTGAGTATTCAGGCTGCACAGCAGTAACAGCTCCAGGTGTAATTTGCAAAGGTAACTCTGTGATTTTACACTGTGTGACCAACACATGGCACTCAAACATGGCCATTGCTTGGGGACTGGAAAGGAATTATGCAAAAACAAGCAGGATCCTTCTTTTTTCTTTTTTATTTCTTTATAAAGAAAGGAAAGGATGGGCGTGCCAAGCCAAAACGGCAGAGTACAGACAAAGGTGAGCACTGAGGCTTCTCCTCGGGGGCCATCCACAGTAAACTCTTGCCCTGGTAGAGTACAGCTGCCCATCCCTCCTGCTAGGAGGGACCCAGCACGCAGCCAGCCCTTCAGCACAATCACAGCTCTCTGAAATTAGTTTGCACAGTTTCACAATACCGTCAGCCCACGTCATAGCGGGGCAGCAGCAGCTGAGGCCAGCAACAGTAGCAGCAGCAACACTTGATACAGTGCACAGAAAAAGGGGAGCAAAGAGCTTATTTGCAAACAGTTGTAGGTAACAATATAGAAAGTCCAAAGATCATCATTTTGCTATAAAAATATTACACTTCATAAAACCATGTACTATAAAAAAAATCTATTCAGAAACGCTGGTAAACATAATATCTGTACACGGCTGCCCTTTTCATACAGGAAATGTAAAAAGCATGAGCCTCAGAAATCATAGTTTGTAAACATGAATATGGAGCCTGTAAACAAAGTGCTAGATCATGGTTCATATTTTGTCAAATTCATTTAGTACTACCCAAGTAAACCCCTTGCACACGCCATCGCCTAATGGGCAGACTCCACCACTGCGGCAGGAAAGAGGACCCCGCTCTGAGCTGTCCCCTCGTTTCACCGAAGGTGCATATGGACTAAGGAACTGATACAGCAAGAGGGAAGGAGCCAAGATTTGGCTCTGAGTAGCAAATCAGAAACAATCTTCTAGCAACCTCTTTTCATTTTCTGCACTTCAAAATGCTTATTTCCAGCCTCTCCTTTCAAAATCCATCTTTATCAAAGGGGGCATGCATTTTCCTCACTTGCTTTTCAGGCTATGGTGTCTCTGAAAACTATGACCGTAACATCCATTTAGGAGACATAATGGAGCACGAATTGACTCTGTAACTACGTATACCAAAGCAAGAAGCAGTGGTTGTACAGTTCAACACTGAACATCATGGTTTACACAACACAGGCTGATGCAAAGGCCTTCTGGGTACAAGAACTTCATATAAACTTGTGGCAAATTTTCAGAAGCCTGGACTTGCCCTCCCTCTCTGCGCGCACAGCTTGGCACTGGTAACCTGCTGCTGTACAAACAATCCATTGTTTATTTCCCTGACTCTGAGCCACACCTGGGCTCAGATCGGCATAACTCGGAAACGGAGGGCCAGAGGTGATGCCAAAGTTGTAGCCACACCAACACGTTGACAGCACTGCTGGCAAAAAAGACGCTGTTGCTGTCCTGCTATCCCCAGCCACTTGTTCTGACGCACAAACATTTGCTTTGCCCCTGACCTGGATAAGGGAGGCGTGAAAGGACAGATGAGCAGCTGAGGTCAAGAGAAAGCGACTGCCTGCTTTTTTTAGCATTAGGACTTGCATAATTCATATCACAGACACACAGCAATTGCCATACTCAACCAAGATTTGGATATATTCGGGTGTACCAGAGCCGAGTACAAGTTGTTAAGAGAGAGCACTGCACTACACAGGAAAAAACGGCCTGTCCCTTAAAGATCTGCATACTGATTTCTAATCTGTTCTGTATTGTCCCTTTCAAACTCAGCCCAAGACCGTAAGTCTGGCTGAAAAGAGTCCCAGTACACAAAATATATACTTTGTAAAAATGCAACATAATGTCATGACATCATGTCACACAAGACGTGTTTCTCCCAGCTCTCTGTGCCTGGGTTATCTCTAGTACCTGGGGCCATCTCAGGGAGCTGCTGTAGAGGATTTTGTGGAGAAGCAAACCAGAATCTATTGTCAGATGGACTTTGTTGTTGTGTAGTGGGGTTATTTTTGTGGTTTTGTGCGTGTTTTTTTTTTTTTTTTTTTTTATTTTAATTTCCAGATATAGAGATTGATTACAAAGTGTCTGAGAAGGGAGCTTCTGGTTTGCTGAAAAAGTCAGGCTTTATAAATGCTATCTGCTGTTAAAACTTGCTTAGAAAAAAACAGATTTTAAACAAGTAAAATTCATGGGAGACTGAGAGCAGGGGTCAGCTCTCCCTCTGAGCAGCCTCTCCCCCACCTTTGCCATATGCACAAGCTGTGGGGCTCTGTAGGAACTGGGGTAGCTCTTCCCATGATCTCCATCGGGGCTGTTTGGCTTCTTCAAAGTCCTGGAGCTGCAGAGGTGGGGTCCAGCTCTGTGAAGTGTGGGGAGGTGCCTCCTTCCTACTGGGCAGACTCCCCTCTACTGAGCTGAATGTCAGCTTTTGAAGTGGCTCTCCAGATGACCTGACTACATCTGTGACAGGTACAGCCTAGTATGCCTTGGATGGTCATTGCTTTGCACATCTTGATGCTTCAGAAATGTAACTATACTGTTTGTAATAGCCTAAGGCACTAGGTCATTTTGTGGACTAATAATCTGCAAGATGGTATGACCTAATTCAAAGTGATTTTTAGACTTTCAGGAGTTAAACTAACATTTAGTAAAAGTCCCTTAAGATTAAAAATAGAAAGAGAGAGGCTAAACCTTTTTCAGCTAAGTTTTCTCCTAGAAAGAATAAATGCTTATTGCTGAGCTATACTGTAGCAAGGAATCTGGAAAGGAGATGCTGGTATAAAAGCAGACACAGCAGTAATTAGGCCACAGCCATGCATCTTCGCCTGGATCCAGCTGGGCCAGGGCAAGCGCGGGTGCTATCAGCCTGAAATAATGAGTGCCAATGGCATATTCCTCCCCCTCTGCCAGGGCCAACCGGCTCTTGGATTTGCTGATGGAGGCTCTTGTGTTTCCGTCCAAGTCAGCTGGATCAGCAAGACTGACAGTGGAAATGGTTTGATTGGGTTCATCTTGACTGAAACAGGCCAGAAAACCCTCAGAAGAGCACCTCCCATGGCAAGCCTGGGGAGGGGGAGCCGATCTGCCTTGGGGGTGCGCGGGGATGCACAGCTGGGACAGCACAGCTTCTTCCATGGGCGAGCACAGCCGCCTCGCCACACCCAGGGTAACCGCGGCTGTTTTCAATGACAGATTATCAAGAACTCTGCAGACAAATTCTGAGTATCACCTCAAGCACTGACTACACTTCTATCCTCATTTGGACAAGCTGGGACAGCACGTTTTTTGTGTATGTATTTACATATACACACACGTGCATACATCTGGATGCACTGGCAACAGTAAGGAAACCCCATTATATATAATTTATAGGCTTATAAAGTAATTAATGAGCATCAACATGTATCATTCTGTATGCGGCCCAAACCTTGCGTGGTTAATAGGGTGATAGCTGGTGGGTTAGAAGGAGCTAAGTCAGGACGAGAGTTGTACCATTAAACTTTGGGAAGAGCAATGTCCTATAAGCTTTGCCTACAATAATACTCAGATGAAAAAAATGCTCAAAGAATTAAGTCTGAGTATATCAAGAGGGAATTAGGCTGTTTCCAATGGCGTGAAGACAAAGCAAATTGAAGCAGTGAAAGATGACCAGGAAACCTTGGGGGGAGACAAAAACTGTACATAATATTTACAACAGTCTTTCTGCCCGTATACAGTACAATTACCGCTGACCATTAAAAATATATTTTGTTGAAATGGCACAAATCAGCTGGGACCCTAGAAAATCCAGCCCTCCCTCCAGGTTGCCCTTAGCATCCTTATGCCCACCTTGCCTTCTCGCAGGCCAGAAGTCACTTCCAGGGAAACAAGGCCTGGCCACAGCGTTTCCGCATCAGCCAGGCTATCCCCTGCCTGTGGACTCGCCTCGCAGTGTGCTGCTAGCAGGAATATGAGACTTCTAACAAGAGGAAAAGTGTAAAGGCAGCAAAAAGCTGATGCTGAGCACAGTGCAGCCGGAGGAGAGGATGAGGGCAGCTGTGGATATAACCACAGAGACACGCCTGCACGTGTTTGCACACATCAGTCCAAGCCAATTCAGCCACTGTGTGAAGTTTCACAGCATTGTTTATTCTAGAAAAGAGAAGGACTTCAAGGAGTGCTGCTTTGCAGCAGTCCTCTGTGCACAGCACATAAACCTGAACGTTAAATACTGTTTTAAATTATCAAGAATAAATTTAAATTTAAAAATAGACTAATGCAAACAAATACAATCAACATTGGAACAGAGCTAGTTTTAGGAAGCATATTGCTATAGCAAATGCAACTCCTTGTTCTCTTGGACACTGAGGCAATGAGCTGGTAATTCCAGTTCAGCACCGAGATGCACATACTACCCAGCAAAAAAAACTTACCATCTCTAGCATATGAAGCTCCATGTTCACATTTTTCTTTTTTTCCCATCACAACAGAAAACAAAAAGCCAACATAGCACATTAGCTTTTCCCACAAAGCGTCTGAGGTGACAAAATTTACTTGGAAAACAAAAGTTAACAAAAGCAGTACAAAGAATCCTGGTCAGCTTGTGACCACCATAGGCCAAGATGGGTAAGAAAAAGAATAAAAAAATATTTCACATCCGGCACCACAAACCTTGCTTATTTTCTTTGAAACCAAGGAATGAGAAAAAAAGGTCCATTTTGCTGAGACCATTTCAACAAAGTTTTCTTTTCCTGAACCTGTAAAATCCAGGTATTAGGGTACAGAACTTTTGTTTTATATGTATATAAATACACATGTACATATTTATATAAATATAAAAGCAGAACATCCTCCTGTTTCTCCTCATAATTTATTATTAAAGCTTGTAGCAGATTTAGCTGGACTCTTCAGATGTGGGTACTCTCTACACACACACGGCACAGAGAGTTTAGCTCTGCTGGAGCAGAACAGCCAGGCAGGGACATGGAACTATGGGTGACCGAGGAGGATTTGGGGGAGCAGCCAGGGAAGGGCAGGGACTAACAACTAGAAATGGCCTCGCTTGCTCCAGGGTGGCACTGGCCTGCCAGAGCCGGTCTCCATGAGCAGACTCAGTGACGGTGTGGGAGGACGGCTGAACCGACCCACCCAAGCCCCTCAGCAGCCTGGTCACCCACCCACCCTCTTCTGTACCAGCTGCTGAAGAGGGACTGTCCCTCGCTTTTAAAGGGAGTCCCAATTTGCTCCCCAAGCAGGTGCACACTAGTTCCCTTTGGCGGTTCTCCCCACCACCCTGCCATGTGTCTTTTTACTTACTGTCCTCAAAGTCGCCTGTGCCATTCCCTGCTTCTGCTTGGCTCCCCAGCCCCCTCACCTAGTCCTCCTAGACTTGCTCGGCTTGCTGGCCGAGACCAGACACCTTCTCCCCTGGTCCACAGGCTCCTCTTCACACTTCTATGTGAATACTTTCCCGTAGTCTCCTAAGACCCAACAATCTCCCCAGAGGACCAAGTTTCTCAGAGGTTTTCTACTCTTGGAGACCTCTGAGTAAGTCAGGGCTGGTGGCATACACTCCTTGAGCGGTGCTGGCTTCATTCCAGAGAGGGCACAGGTAAATTGCAAAAGATTTCTTGAAATCAGAAGGTATTTCTACCACTGACAGCTCTCTCCTTCATTTTGTATAACACTTGTTTAAAGTAAGGTATTATTCATGTGTCTCTGCAGCCTTCACTCTTCCCGGGATGAGTGGAGATCAGTAGATGTCTGCTGGCGACCAACCAAGCCGTTTCATCATGATGCATCCTGGAACAGCTGAAAACATTCAAACCTGGCTGCGTTCTTCATAGCAAAAAGTGCTTTTCCTTCTTGAGAAATGAAATGAAACAGTGTTCCCATGGAACATCTTAAGGACTCAAAAATAGTATTTCCTAGGGTGGAAGGGATGGAGCACACTTACTTTATTTGGCTTTATCTCAGTAAGGAAACAGTTACCGGCAAAATTGGCACACCTTTGTGAAGTTGTTAAACTTGGGACCCTGGCTGGAACGTAAAGGAAACAATGGAGCAAAGGAGAACTTTGCCTTACGCTGGGCTTCTGCTAGTTCTGGCGATTTCATGTGCAGGTTGTCCAAAAAAGTTCTGCTAGCTGAATAAAGATGAATCTCTCAAATAATAAACTGTAGGTTTTCAAAGAGGCTTTTGGGGGTACTGCTACAACCTGGTAGAGGTAAGTCTTTTCATGCCTCGTCGCTGAGCCAGACTGGAGGACAATACAGGCTCCAGCCTTGGTGCCTGAGGTGCTCGGTTTAAAGCAAAGTAAGTGGCTGCCATTGCACCCTGTAAAGTAGAGGAAGAGAAGATAGATTTTTTTTTTCTCAGAAAATACTAGGCTAAAATTTAGGTTTTTGATGCTTTTCCCCTTCCTTTCCCTATTCAATCCCCTGAAAAAAAAATGGACTTGTGTGGATGATTTCCATGAAATGACAACAACATTTAGGCTGCCAGACAGCTGGGGTGTCCCTGATTCAGAGCGGTGGGTAGTGGTGTGTCCACAGAGTCCCACCGGTCATTACAATGCAGATGGAAGTTAACAATATTAAGCATGTGACAGGTCAAAAGTCTTTTCTGTTAATACAATGCCATATTAAATTTAGCCTCAGTGGCAAATAATCTTCCCAATTCCTCTGTCACTTTCCAGAATATTTACACAAATGACAGCTCGTTCTGCAAGGAAGGAAGGGGCAGCGGGGTAGGATGTACCTTCACCAGGTGAACATCCTGTCTGCTGAGTTGGTTTTGAGACAGATACTCCCTGTTCACTATCCACGGGTGTCTTAGGACTTGGACTGCCGTGAGGCGCTGATGGGGGTCTACGTGAAGCATCTTTGACACGATGTCCTGGGTTTAAAAGGAAGAAAATAACAGTAAAAGGGAAAAAGTAAGTAACAGCAGTGCAGGTAGCAGCATCATCAGCAACATGTCCAAGGGAGAGAGGGATGTATTTTTGATACGCTTTGTATTTTTTAAGTGTAAAGTCTGATCTTCAAAATTTTCAAGTGTAATGTTCAAGTCTCAGCTGATAATCCAGCCAAACGATAATGTGGAGGATATTCCACTTATTAACTGAGAGTTAATTACTGGTGACCTCGCAGGGGTGATGAACTCCACCTAGAGAGGATGCCATCTGAAGGCACCTCCTCACTGACTCCAAAGCATGCTTACAAGAGAACCTTAGAATAGAAATGTAACATTCAGGCGGCTAAAATTCAATGAAATTGGTTCTACCATGTCTGAAAGTTTTAATTTCAAAATCAGACATCTGATAAAATATGCATTGTGTGGCTCATAGGTAGTGGTAGCAAGGTGAGAATGTTACTAGGATTGCTTGGAGTTTTGTGGTGGGATATAGCAATGCTCTTCCATTGGATACTACCAGTTGCTAAAACTGAAATCTCTTGCAGGAATCTCTAAACCCTGTCAAAGTTTCCGATTAATGCCAGGCAACTGGAAGATTGCCAGCTTCCCTGCCCATCTACCTGTCTCATAGACCAGTGCACAGCTTCGTGCCCAAAAGTTGCAGAACCAGATGAATTTTATCTCCTGGGGTTTCCGTGCTTTGTGATAGATGAGCAGCCTAAACTGTGAGCTCTGTAAGGAGTAAAAAATGCTACTTTGTAAACTGCCTGCTCCTGGTTAACTTTGAGGAGCAAAAAGGTGATTCACATATAGGCCATGAATTTGTGGCACCGACTACCCTACAGTTCTTCTAAAAGTTCAGTTGCACCAGAAGAGTTCTGCACTATTTTAATGTTAAGAGGATTTACAATTGATGGTGCTGTATTATGCCTTAGTTTAGTGAAATAAACTACCAAAATTCCTAACACACTATTTCTTGCAGAGTAGTAGAAACATAAAGAAGCAAGCTTTTATTCCATAAGGCACTGAGAATTAACCCTTCTGACTATCTCCCTCTTAAGTTTGTTACAATTGCAGACTGCGAGCCTGTTTCAAAGAAGAAAAAACCTGAGAAAGTGTTCACTGACCTTTGCAGTATCAGATACTGAATCCCAGTTTCCTCCTGTAAGTGCATATTTGCCACTGCCAATCCTGGCCAGAATCTCCTCTGGGGTGTCATCTGGTCCATTTGCAAAAGGAGTGAACCTATTTTTAAAAAGAGAAAAAAATACAGTGTAATTTGCAAGTATAGGAGTTCTAGGATCTAGTGCTAACTGCCACAGATTACAACAGGAATTTGGTTTGAGAATGGACCACAGACATCGCTGCTTCATTTGCACTCAAACTGTACAATCTAATGGGTCCTCATATTAAGTTGTTCTGCAGAGGAAAAGACTGATTCTTTAATTTTGTTTGTTTGTTTTAATTTTTGTTCTTATTTTTTTGGGAAAGAAATACTCTTTTTAAAAATGAGGTTTTTACCTCTTTAATTGTTTTTACTCTGCTTTATTGGCAATAGAAGTACCTTGATAATGGCAAGAAAGGATGAAAATAATAAAGGAGAAAAATTAGGATCTGAAACAGAAAAAAGGAAAAGAAGAAAGAATGCTTTATAATCTGTTTTGCAATACTTTGGTAACCGTAATGTGCAAGTCTGTTGGGCAAAACAAGTGATCCGCAATAGGTTACTTCCTGATCTAGCCAGGCAGAAATTACTAGCAACATGAACCCAGCTTTACAAAATTAGTGTCACATGCAGAGGGCACAATTTTTGTCTTTATGAAGTGACAACTGAAAAGATTTTTGCAGCTAACTAAAATCTACCAGGCCAAATTTTACTCCACACTCCTGAACAGCTGTGTAGGTTTAGAAGGAGGAGGTATTTGGGATTGTTATACTTTTCCTTCCATCTGTCTTTTCTCTCCTGAAACTTGCCAGAGTGGTTTTTAGATCGTTAAACAGTTGGTTTGGCCACAGCTTCCTATCCCACCTGGTTTCTAATAGCACATTCAATTCCTCACCCTGTATTTTCTGCTTTTCAAAAATATGTCAGATTTCACAGCAGTTATTGCAATCTATAACTATCAAGAGGGATAAACTAAGCGTTAAGGACTGGCTAAAACTCATTAACAGGATCCCAGGCTCGTGCCCTAGTCCTGGGTGTTTGAAACCTCTCTGCTCATAGTGATGACGGGAGGAAAATAAAATCCTAGTTGCAAATAACAGTCAGTTCCTCCTCATTCTCCTCTGGTGAGGAAGAACAAGGCCATCCCTAAATGCAGTGGTGGCATCAAAAAAGTCAGCACTTCTCAACCGTTTGTATTACTCTTATTTGCTCTTTTAAGTGCAAAAAAGAGAGATACAAGTTAATAGCACCTTTTGGCAAATTTAATATCTACTAAGTTTTGCAATTTGTATTTTGGATGAAAATGTTTTTTTGTTTGCTTGGGTTTTCTTGGTGGCTTTTGCTGTTTGGGGTTTTTTGGTTTTTTCCACATTTAAAAAAGCATTTTGAATATAATAAGCTAAACAAATATGACTGGGGATAATACTTTTATTTTACTGATTCTGGTTGTATATCACTGCAAATCTATGGCATTAGTCAAACAGAAACAGTTTTTTGGAGATCTCAGCAGAATGGGAGACTGCCCCAGAAAGTCACAATATATTTCAGCTAATGCTGAACACATTTGTACTCAGGAACAAAATAGATGGGATAAAACTCCTGGCACATTTTCTATAATCCATGAGGCAAGAGACAGGAATAACAGAAAGGTAGGGTCCAGCTCTGTTTTCTGTATAAATCTAGGAATGAATCCAAGGTTCTTGCCACAACTGAAAGATCATGAAGCAGGTTAGAGCTGTGAGAGGTCACTGAAAAGTTTCAAGCTGCACTTAGGTATGATAAATGTGCATGTACCATACCCTAAGAAATGAAATTCAGGGGCCTGATAACTCCAGATTGGGTTCACAGACTGTGATTCCTATTCACCTCAGCACATCTTACTCCTGTCATTCACTGCTTAGTTCAATCTGTCTCTTTTTCTGGGTCTTTTTGTGTCAATATTTAACTTTAGCCAACACATTGGTAGGGGTATTTTTGCCAAGTACCCCTGCTGCTTGCTGTTCTTGCTGGTCTGTTCATTTACTTTCTGTCCTTCCTGCAACATATTTTTCAAATAGCATCTGAAAACTATGTTTGGGTTTTTTCTTTTAGCCTTCAAAGGTGCTCAGATACCCCAATAACAACAGTATAAGAATGAAGCTGAAGAGAACACGTGTGTTAATAGAAATGAATGAACATCCTCTTATGGATAAGGTGAACATGATATGGCTCTTCATACTCCTATGCTCCTTTCCTAGTGTCAAACTTTCATGCTGCTTAAGTGGTGAGCGAGTGAGTTTTTTAGAAGACGAGGTCTCAAGTGCACGTTTACAGGCATAGACTTAAAAACCTAAACAACTAGTAAAATGTCAAAGATACAATCATAGAATCCCTTGGTTGGAAAGGACCTTTAAGATCATCGAGTACAACCGTGCCTGACCACCACTAAGCCATGTCCCTAAGCACCTCATCTACCCTTTTAAATACCTCCAGGGATAGGAACTCAACTGCCTCCCTGGGCAGCCTGTTCCAGTGCCTGACAGCCCTTTCAGTAAAGAAATGTTTCCTAATATCCAATCTAAATCTCCCCTGGCATAACTTGAGGCCGTTTCCTCTTGTTCTATCACTCGTTACTAGGGAGAAGAGACCAACCCCCACCTCGCTACAACCTCCTTTCAGGCAGTTGCAGAGAGCGATAAGGTCTCCCCTCAGCCTCCTTTTCTCCAGACTAAACAACCCCAGTTCCCCCAGCCGCTCCTCAAGTCCTCACAGGACTTGTTCTCCAGACCCCCAGCTTCGTTGCCCTTCTTTGGACCCTATATATGGGTTCTGCAAAAACTTATTCTAATTCTAGGTCTTGGCATCTATTTTCTTGCCTCATACAACTAATCGCATTTCTCAAAGGAGGCCAGACACTTTGCTTCTCTAGCTGTGACTCCTTTCTGGCTTCATCAGTGCTGAAGTGCTGAGCCCACTGGAGACTGTTACTCTGGGAAAACCTGAAACTCACCCTGCCAACATGGTATATAGAAGGATCCCCAAGCTCCAGATGTCACAGGCTGCATCGTAACCTTGGCGTTTAAGGACCTATGTGAAGGAAAGAGAGACGAAAAAAGGTTTATCTGTGTTCCTGAATTGTTAGCTTTTGATCTTCAAAAAGCACCAATGAGTGGTTATATCTGCTGACATTTCCAGGACTTAATCACATAGCTGGCTTCCACAGGTGGCTGCCTCGGGATCAAAATGTGCAGTAGCGGTGTGGAGCAAGGTGAAGCCCAGGCTGGAATGAGCTGTTTGTGTTCAAGCCCAGCCTCTCTGACCATCAAACACACAGCAAAGCAGAACAACATTTCAGTGTTTTAAAATGTTTCTTAAAAAAAAGCTCTTTAATACTTTGAAACGTATCCTTCTAACAGAAAGGTTACCAGGAACAATGTGGATGCAGCAAACGTAGGGCTGAGTGACAGTGATAAGCATGTCTGAGCTCAGTTTCGATTTCATACAACAAATGGATGCACACTAAGCTATATCTAATTAGTCAGACTAGCAAAGACGTGACAACTGCAAGGAAAGCTAAAAGGTTTATTCTTATCTTACTTCTGTATTAAGAAAAGTGGCCACATTTAGACTGGATTTAACAGGTGACAGGCTAAAACTTGATCCCTTTTTGCTATGGGGAAAACAAGACCCATAGTACTCAGCAGAGAGTACTCAGGATGGCGAGGTACAGCAGTAAGGGTAAAATCTAGATTCCATTTATGCTAGTACATACTAGAAGAAATGCCTGTTTGAGCCAGTGCAGGTCCAAGTGAAAGCAAAGTCACCAACTGAGGCAGTATTGCTGAGATTAGGGGAAGAACTTTGTTTCTATTTGGCTCAGAAAAGCTCAGGGACCACCTCCAGATCTTCCTCTTGCTCAAAAAAGCAATCTACGCTTCTGTTTATTCAGTTCTGACACACAAGGAGAGTTTTGTACCCTTCTGATGGATCAATAGATACATTTTTTTTTTTTTTTTTTTTTTTTTGCAAAGCACATGAAAAAGAAGGAATGTACAAACTCAGCAAGTCTTTCCCTGACCTGCAGCCTTATTACCCAGGAGTGATTTCAGCTATCTGAAGTCTATCACAGAAAAGACCAAGCACTGCTAGGAAAAAACAGTTTCAGAAAATGTTGCTTTGACAGATTTTACAAATGGTGAGTTGTAAAGCAGCCATCTGCCAGGTACATCTGCTAACTGGGGGGGGGCGCGGGGGGGAAAGAACAACTACGGAGAAAAAGCTGCATTTCCTCCTGTTGACAAAGCTGGCAAAATCCTGCTTCTGCCTCTCTCTCCTACACATCATATATACACTCTCTGGCTGTTTTATTTCTTTCTACATCTTTAGTTCCTGCATTCATTCCCCCTCTATTAATGTTAGGTTTTATGGGAAAAACATCTTTGCTATTTGACAAACTCATTTGCTTCTTTCTTCACCTGTGGGATTGAATACCCAACATTTATCTTTTGGTGTGGCCATTTTCATTGCTTCTTGAACAGTTACATTTTCATTGCCATCACTGTCTTCCTCCAATAGCCAAGGACAATCAAGTCCAAGGCAGATGGCAGAAAGCGGGGCAGTGATGGTATTTAGTGAAGCAGGGTATTAAGCAGGTGGTTACACAACCCCAAAACGATGGGCAGGTGTCACTGTGTGCTATCATTCAGTTTGCAAGAACGCTGCTAGATAACAGGGACACACGCTCTGTGCCCGTGTCTAGGGAAAGCTTTGCTAGCAATTACTTTTTATTGACAGCAAATTCACCCCACAGATAACAACAGGATCTAGTGAGAGTTATCAGTGTTGCTGCTATTTGAAAATGTCTCCAGCAGGTCGGTGTGACTGTGGTTGAAGTGAGAACACTGAGCAGGCAGGAGCAAGTGGGGGGAAACCTTGGCCAAGAAGATTAGTGTTTGATCTATGGGGCAGATGTTATCAAACAGTAATAGCATGTATCTTAGAATAAGAGCTTTGCAAAAGATGCAACGGTGCTCTGCTCTAATGGATGCTGAAGAATTTACCACCCATGAAGGGGTTTAGGTCACCTCAACAATTTGGTGGGATCTGAAATACAGGCACGAGCTGCTTCTTAGTGCCACACGTGGCAGGGCATTGTGGTCATCAGGAACAAACTTCCCCTGGGTTTATCCAGTTCCGATAATGGCTCAGATATTTATCCAACCCCCTTTTATTTCTATGGCCTTTGATTTATTGGATTAACAATGTTACAAATATAGACTTTTCTCAGGTGAGACACAAGCAGGGATGTGTATGGGTACGAAAGCTAATAATCTCATAATTTCAAATACCAAACCAGTAATTCTTCAGGATTTTTGAGGAAAACTGCAGAATAAAATATTTTTACTTTCCCCAACAGGAGCTTGCTGCATCAGTAGGGAAACAGTGGGCTGCATTTCCCCTCCTGGCCCAGCCTCGCTCTTCGCTCCCTGCACACGGTGTGACTCGCACTAGGTGGCAGCGGGCCTCTTTCTCTCGGGCAGCTTTCAGCTTTGCTGGTGTTCTCCTCTGAACCTCAAATTAAATGTTTCCAAAATAAAGGGAGATCCAAGCGAGCAAACACCTCCTCCTTCCTCTGCCACGGTCCTCTTCTGTCATCAGCTCAGCTGACTTTCTGCTGCCTTGTTTAGTTTCATGGGCATATAGCAGAGGTTGCAGCGGGGCTCAGGGAATGTTAAAATTAAGTCTAGGCTGGAGGGCAGCATTATATCACAGGTAAAATGTAAAACCACTTAAGGCTGTATGTAAGCTCCTTGCCAGTTCTGGTAATGTTTCAATTAATCTCCAAACTTTCCTGCATTAGCAGGACCTGTCTTACTCATCACAAACGTCTGGGAGCGTGATTTCTGCTTTCAGTTCAAAACAGAAGAGTGATCTGAAACTGCACTGGGCTGGCAACGTTTGTGATTGCAGATGCTATACAAAATGGCACATCATGAAAAATAGCTACACCTATTTTAAGTGCATTGTATTTTGGAGAAAATCTGAGTCTTGCTTTAAGTCTTGCAAACGTGGTTATTTTTTGTTTAGAAATTGAACTGCTGTGGTGCCATAGAACTTTTTTTATGTATTTTGATAAATTTTAAACAGCTCATTCCAGTTTCTAAAATGAAAACCTAACCAAACAGCAATAAAATAACAAACCAATCCATCTTGGTAATGAATGATTTTTTTCTGAAAAAAATCTGCTTTGAATTTATACTGCCCCAGCAATGGTCTCAAGTTAAATTCTCCTGAAGCTGGAAGGTTCTAATTCCTGTAACTTTTGGTATCACGAAACGACCTTGTACAGAAAGATCATCCAATTTTTCTTTTCCCAGTTACATACCGTGCAGATGAATATGGGATGGAGGAGAGTTATGAGGAAGAAAAGATGAGGCATGATACCAACTGAGAGACAGTGGTATTTGATAGTACAGAACAGATG
This sequence comes from Podiceps cristatus, assembly GCA_000699545.1. Taxonomy (NCBI): domain Eukaryota; kingdom Metazoa; phylum Chordata; class Aves; order Podicipediformes; family Podicipedidae; genus Podiceps; species Podiceps cristatus. The sequence goes on along the minus strand of KL262141.1, from coordinate 24,925 downwards.
AAGTATTGACAGGCAATAGTTTTGAATTTTTCTTTTAAGAACCATAATGAGCAGAGGAAGACACATTTGAAGTCGTGTATTACAAATACTAAAATTACTGATAAACATCACTCCAAGACAATTACCCAGGAAATTAACCTATTGCTCCTTCATCTGAAGGAAGCAGCTATGAACCTCTCAAGGGCCAAATACAGCAAACTGCCCAAACAATTCAAACAGCTGTGGGACCCAGACCCACTCCTGTAGGGCTGCATGAAAGCAACAGCACTTGCCAGCAATGCAGAGCCACCTCTCCCCATGCTTGGGGCAAGCTGTTTGGTCCTCCTCCATTTCCCATCTGTAAAAATGGGAAAGCAGCCCTTCCCTGCATCCCCCTAACAGGGGGGACTGGTACTAGGAAAGCCCAAGAGGAGAGATGTTTCTTTAGCTCACTGAAGTCAGCAATAAAGCTCCCACTGACTTCAGCGTGGTAAGGATTTCATGCATGGATTTCTCTTTTGAGTCTTATTCCTGTCATCAAGATTTGCCTCTTAAGCTTTATCCCATTCTGATGCAGTGGACTAGAGGGGAAGCAGCCTGAGCAGAAGCAGCTGGAGAAAAAAAGGGTGTTTAGCCTAGTAATGAGCCAAAGCATTGTGTACATCAGTCCAAGACAGACACCAGCTTCTGACAGGAGAAAAACAACTGCCCTGACAAGACCAGGAGTAGGAAAGTTATGGCAACAGAGGCTGTGCAAGTGCTGGCAGCCTGGTTTCTGCCGTGCTCCTCTTGTAAAGGCAGCGAGGAAAAGGGAGAGAGGGAGGAAGGACTGCTTGTGAGGACACGCTCGTTACTCACGGCTTTGAAACGCTATCCTACCTCAGGGGCGACAAAGTTGGCAGTGTAGCAGGGAGTCATGAGCAGCCCGTTCTCTGCTCTGAGTTGCTTGGCAAACCCAAAGTCACAGATCCTGATGGAGTCCGGGTTTCCTGACTCATCCATGTAGAGGATATTACTTGGCTTGAGATCTCGGTGCACGACCTTAACAAAAAAGCAGTAACAAGTGAGGAGAGAGGAGGTCGGGAACATCCAGCCTTGGCTGCCATTTCTGGTCTGCTGGTTGAGGTAGGTCAAGAGCTCATGCTGAAAATATTTACATTTTGGAGAAAAGCTGCTTAAAAGCCTTGGGCAAACGAAGGGAAAAAAAAGGTTTAAGTCTATTAAAATCAGAAAGAGCATGTTTGCCAGCCTCTGCTGGTGTATTAAAATGGAGGCTGCTAGTCTCGGGGGGGACAGCCTTTCCTGATGGTGATCGGAGGGGGTTGCTGTACAAACAGCTCGGTGTCAGAGACTCCTGGATCCCGATGGCCCTAAATATTCATCTGAAAGGCAAAGAAGAAATCCCATCATAGGAGAAAAGTGCGTAAGCATCTTCTTGTGACTGTCCATGTGAGTGGCTCACACCTGAAGGGGGGATTATTTTTTTTCCTCATATAAAAATGTATTCACAAAAATCCTTTCTATAGATATGCAACTTCAACTGGCTGCGTGTTTTACCAGACATGCTACATTTCAGTAGTGGAAAAACAGCCTTTATTTGTATGGCAAGACTGAAAGGCTACCATGAAAACATAAAAGCCCAAGTACAAAATGCACTTGTTTAAACCATGAAACAGAAAAAGCAGCAAATATTTGACTAGTCATCCAAATTGCTTGTCCCTGCAAAGGGGAAAGGGAGAGATTTTTCAAACTGCCGTATATAGAGAGCTTAGATTTTAAAAGCCAGCTCTTTAACAGCCCTTCAGAGGCCTTTTCCATCATCTGCTCAAACTGCTACTTCATTTGGAAAGCTGAGCATTTCATTTTCTACCTATCTGCTGATTTAGCTACTCTATTTGAAATTCTATTAAAAGATCAGGCACTGCAATAATGGCTGTGATAAAAAGTAAACAATATTCCAACAAGGCACATGAACTTGAAAATAAATGTAGTTTGGGAATGAAAATACCACTTCAAAATACTGCAGTTCAATTAGGAAACAGCTAAAAAGCCTATGACTATTTCAGAAACCAAATGTAATTATAACTATAGAAAATTTTCTTTTTTTTTTTTTGGGGGGGGAGAATGTATTTACATTTCAGAGAAGCAAAATCACAGTGATTTGCTTTTTGTAAAAGTTGGATTTTAAGAAGGTTGATGCAGACAGCCAAGAAAGCAATGCTTACGCCCTGAGAGTGCAGGTAGTCCACAGTCCTGGTGATGGTGCACAGCACAGCGCTGGCCTCCCGCTCTGAGAAACACTTCTGCCGAAGAATGCGGTCCAGGAGCTCACCTCCCCGCATCAGCTCCATCACCAGGTACACGTATTTCCCATCATCATAGACCTGGAAGTATAATAGAATAGATACATGTTTTGGACCCACTAACTTGCTATAAAGGTTGGTCCTTTAATCACAGCGTTGGCTTGCTTGTGTGAGATGTTGCAAAAAGAAAATGTCAGCTAATGTGTAGGAAATGTGCTTATTACGCTTAACAACAGAAAAGACAACTTTATAACATGACTTAATCATCACTTTTTTCTCATGTCTGTAGCAACTTGCTGATTTGTCCACACAGAAACGTAGCTTTCCTGATCTGCTATCATGTCAGCAGAGTAGACCAAGCTGCTAAAAGCAGCAGTGTTTCACACAGTCTGAAATGTCTGCTGGCTCTCACTCAAACCTCCTTCTCAGAAGCGTTCTCTCTTTCCACCTCTACAGTGTAACATTTGCCATTTCAAATATCAATATTTCCCTTTGACTCATGACCAGCTAAGTGAACTGTATTATACTGTTGGCCAAGACCTGCTTCCAATGATATTATGTAGTTTATACTTGCAATTCTGGTGAATAGATTGTTCACATCAGCTGCAAGATGTATTTACCATCAACATCAATTACAAGGGTAAAAGACTTTTTTTTTTTTTTGGTCGAAATAGGAAGACATCCATTTTCATGTTGTAATCCTTCATCTGGACTGCAATAATAGGTAGTGTTATAGTCATCAGTGCTAAATGCTTTTGGAAAGGAATACAAAACCTTTTTTGCACTGATTTTAAGATGCTCTTTAACACTTAGGAGTTAAGTGAGACTTTGCTATGGGCCTGTGATCACAAATTTTTTATATACTTGCTCTAAGGTCTGAACCGTAATGTACTGGCCACTGACACCGGCAGGATTTTGTTCCGTGAACTCTGAATCTGACACGGTGTGGACCATCCTAGGTGAGACTGCAGGCAGTGTAAGTAAAACATCTCTGACTAAAGGTCATTACTGCACGTATGTATAACAAAAGCTATTCTTCATATGAAATGCTCAAGAAAAATACCTTCAGGTCTTCTCAGGCTGCTTGAGTAGAAGGTATGTACTTCCTGGCATTAAAGCATTGTCAGGGGAAACCCTAGTGACTCTGTGAGCTCTCCCCCTCCCATCAAAGCAACACACCACAGGCTGTGTGGGAACGGCTGCTGCTCGTGAAAGAACATCCCCTGCCCAGCAGCACCTTGCTTTGAAGCACTCAACTAGGGATCTCTCACTTCTGAAAAGTACTGCAAAACCACACACATTTTGTTGTTTTCCAGCACCGTGCCCCTTTGGTTTTATTTACAGTTGGTTAGACAGTAATTAGAAAATGTATAACCTGACCTGTCTTTTCAACTGCTGTCCAGTAATTTTGTCAAGTCATGTTTTTTTCCTTGATTTCAGTGGATCTGGTTTTAGCTCTGACCTTCAACTGAAGGATTTTCCAGACCTGGACTGGAAAGTAGCTGAGTCTGACCATAAGGTGAAAATCGTTTAATGCTGGAGTGCTCAAAGACTACTCACATCTTTAAGAGTAATGATGTTTGGATGCTGTCCATATCGCAACAGGATCTCAATTTCTTCAGAGGGGTCTCTCTTGCTCTTATCAATTATCTGGAATAAATGAAGCACAGTGTAGTAAGATACCAGCTAGCAGCACTAAGCACAAAACAAGCAATTTCTACAGTTTAAACAAATTAATATTTAAAATTCTTCTATTAATCATTATTCCAGGAGAGGACAGCTCAAACCCTGTGCAAATGGGAGCCATGCTGACTATGTGCCAAAGCCAGATAGAGTAATAATTAGTTTAGATTCTGAAAGCGTAGGCCCTCTTTTTGATGCCTATAGTTTTGTTTGCCTGTAAATAATGGCAGTTACAAGAAGTGTCATTTAGAAATCAAACAATCTGGAGAGTTTTAAAATAATAGTAGTTTTAAAATGGCCCCTCTGATGTAAAAAATGGATATGTTCATAATATTGCCATATACTTATATATCTGCCAATAAATTAATAGAAATTATTTACCAGATGCATTTGTCAGAAATGAAAATGTATAGACATTTACTGTCGGGGAGATCTGAGTTGAAGTTATTGGCAATCACTTGGCTCTTTGGGCCATGCTGTTGTAATGAACAAGAGAGCGGCCAGAGATTGCATCTGGCCACGTAACCAAACTCTGCCTGTTCTGAAGCTAGAAAGAAATCTGCTCTAAACAGCACTTTTCTGTATTCAGAATTTTTTGCCTTATCAGAGAGTATAGTGAGACATGAAAACTTTTTAGTTTTATAGCAGCAGGTCTCAGAAAAGCATGGCACCTGCTGCTTAGAGAGCGTCACTGCGTGGAAAGCCTGCTGTTAGGACGGCACCGATCAATGCTCCTATTACCTGTACTTGGGGTGTCAGTCAAAGAGGTTTGATCATTTGTGCAGTTGAGAACACCAATTAATGTTTCTCACTTTACAGATTTAGATCACAGAATCATGGATATGTTTAGGTTGGAAGAGACTTTTAAGATCACAGACTCCAACTGTTAATGTATCACCGCCAAGTCCACCACTAAACCATGTCCCTAAGCACCGCATCTAAATGTCTTTTAAATACCTCCAGGGGTGGTGACTCAGTCACTTGCCTGGGCAGCCTGTTCCAGTGCCTGACAACCCCTTCTGTAAAGAAATGTTTCCTAATATCCAATCTAAACCTCCCCTGGCACAGATCTCTGTATTTTGGAATCTCAAGTGCAACTGCATGGGGAATGGCAAAAGACTCATTCTACAAGAAACGCATTAGTAGCACAGTATTTTGGCACAATTTCTTACTGCTAGAATACAGAAGCAGGACTTTTGAATAACAGGTTTACCGAAGAGGAACGGGTGGCATTTTCAGAAAATCATAATTCCATTATCGGCTTGGATTTCAAGGCTTCCAACCTTAAGTGTGGTTAGTTCTCTCTAAGAACTTGGCACAGAGCACAGATTTAAAACAATGGTGTTTGCAGAGAAACAACTTTTAAAAAAATCTCTTTTGTTAATAAGGATAAATGCCTGTCTGCATTTGCATGCATTTTTTATGGCTTAATTTTGGCAATACACATTTAAGTACATGTCTAGAATTTTATGCATCAGTTATAATAGTGCATACTTAAATATATACCAGAGGTATTGTAGTTATGACTGGCATGCATTTGCAGTGATAATGATGGTCAGTAGTTGTCCATAGTTGAGGTATGCATTTGAAGCCATATCAGTGATTTGATTCTGAATTAATAGCAGCGTAACAAGTGAAAGTGCAACAGGAAGCTAATGCTGTTATCAACATTTGAATAAATGAAGGAAAAATCTCCAAAACAAATCAGTAAAAACAAAATTCTAATAGCAATTCCTCCTTAGAATAATAATGTTTTCCCAGTTTAGTTGAGACATCCTCCAAAAGCCAACAAAACCCTGATCGAATGACTCCTCATAAATACAACCACTGTGACTGAATATGTCCCGCTCAACCAATAACTCTAATGTATAAAAAGATCCTCAGGGGCACTCGCTTGGCTAAACTAATACAGCTCTTGCCAAGTTAGAGAGTTACACACATGTGCACCTGTTAGGATCTGCCTGCCTTGTACAAACCAGCAGAATTTACTGCAGCAAGTATTACTACCACTGTGTGAAGTACTGCTATCGCTATGGTACTGCAGAGCAAGCAATATATTCCAGGTCCCTTTTCTGTTGTATTTTCCTGTGAAAGGAACTATTCAGAGCTGTGGAAAATTTTAAGCAACTATTAATAATGCAGAACTATAAATGTATATATACAGCCTAAAAAAAATCCGACAGTCTCAGCTATTGACACAAAACTTAAAATAATGCAACCTGAAGCAGTCTGCTACTGATTTAGTCGCAACAGCAGTAGATTATATATATAATGCTTCTAATTCACAATATGATGTAGAAATATAAATTGCAAGACAGTCCTGCTAAATACGCGTGCTTTTTGCTTTAATGTGTGCACAGGCTGCGATACAGAGATTAAATGGACAAGCTTCCCCAAACCACACAACAAATCATTGTCAGAGCTGTCGAGGGACCTGCCAAATTCCTCTCAGTTCCTGGGCAGTCTGCTTGGACAGACCAGAACAGCTTTTTTCCTCTACAGTGAGAGACTGTCACCCTGACAGTGCTTCTCTCCAGCGTGCCTGTGGCTTACACTTGGCCCACGACTGAAAAAGCAGGAAAGGAGGTGGCTGCTGCACCTTTAGCGGAAATCTCTCTTCAGTTCAGACTGGCTGCAGTACGCACAGTTTCTTTATTCACATGCTGCAATGGCCACAGCAGCTCCTTAAATATGCCCCATAGCTCCACTGGGATACCTGATTCTCCCGC
>KL262141.1:0-18200 GCA_000699545.1 Podiceps cristatus | reverse complement strand
CGGGTATACCTGATTCTCGCGCTCTTCCTCTTCAGAAAGTGTTTTGGTGTGTTGTTAAACCCACGCCAGACTTTCCAAAGAGGGACGCTGCCACGTCAGGGTGGTTGGGTGGTGGTTGCTGCCTCCTTTTGCACCCAGAGGTGTCTGCATCACAATGTGAGGTGCTGCATCCCCAGAAATCTTGCCCCAGCTTAGTGTAAAATGCGGGCCCAGTGCTCCTTATTGAACACAGGGGCTAAGGAAGATGTGTCATGGGCTTCCAGTGGTAGTCATAAGTAGTTCTGAGATTCTCAGAAAGTATCAGATTAAATGAATTAAATTATGTAAGTGAAAAGGCAGTGGTTTCCCTAGACAGGTGTTAAGTAAGCGCTTTTTGTGCGGCTGTACTTTCAGATTTCCAGTGCGAGGGTTGCTGTATATAACAGGGAGGAATAGCATGCTCCGAGCGCCCTGTGCAGATGCAGCCGGAGAGAGGCAGGACGGAGGCAGCCCTGGCATGGCCCACTCTGCACGCTCTCCACACGCTTGCCAGCCGGTTGCCAGGCTGCTTGGCCTCCCGGCAAATGCACGTGGCTTTTGCCATACTTGTGCAGTAACCACTTTCTTGTCCAGACAGCAACGCTCAGGCTGCTGGGCAGAGAGTCCAAAATCACCATGAACACCTTGTCCACAATCCTACACGCTTATCTTCGCACACATTCCCCTTCCTGGAGTGGGTTAATGCCAAGATATATGAAGCAGCCTTGATCGTAATTTGAAGTGTTCACTTAACAATTGCCAGAGAAGGTGAGGAAGGCATTACAAAGTCTAACCGTGGTTGTACTCTGCCTCCTGGAAACAAATCAAGGTGCTCTTCTTGCTAGTCCTTTCCAGGGGGAACCTGGTGAACACCTGCTGGCTCCTTGGGGCTGTGCTCCCACTGCGCTGAGCTCTGGTGCCCGCTACTCTGCCTCCTGGAAACAAATCAAGGTGCTCTTCTTGCTAGTCCTTTCCAGGGGGAACCTGGTGAACATCTGCTGGCTCCTTGGGGCTGTGCTCCGGTGCCCGCCTGGGCTCTCCCAGCGTGGGGACATGGATGGTCCTTCCACTGGGCTTTGATCAGCAGTGAGCCACTACAGAGCAGACAACCCATACCAGGCACTTGGATTTCCATTTCTATGTTACCGTTTCTTCCTCCTACTCCTGCTTTGGAGCTTAACTATCTCTAATTTTTAAAGATCAGCTCTACTGTCAGTCCACCTCTGTGTATGGAAAGGTTTTAGCTTTGTCCACTGAATTCAACCAGCGCAGATTGCAGAGGCCAGACAACAGTGTGTGCGGCACTTCACACCCCACCAATGTAAGAGTTAGGTATGGTTCTCAAATTCACTTTAACACAGCGTTTGCTCTTGTTCAGAATTAATACTGTTATTAATCAGTTAATTTTTTTTGCTATCTAGTAGCTTTCAAGCTCTGTTGTTAGATGCTGGCAAGCTAAATACTGTCTGAATTTTAGATAGGCAATGACACTCTTACACCCCAATTAAAAGCTGAGCAAAACTATGTAACTTCTAAATATTTCTTGTGGTAACAAAGAACATTTGCCACCCTGGTCACTCTGTTTCCTCTGAGACATTGTGTTTTGCATGAAGACAGACTCTTCTCTGTTCCTCTCTGTGACAGCCCATGAACCTCCTGCAGCTCTTCCTGTGCAAGGAACGATGCCATTTCTTTAGGAAATTAATTCTGATTTGAACTCAGCTAAAATGTATACATAAACATCCTCTGTTACAGAATTAAAGAAAGATTTTCTCTGCTACTAGTCCCGAGGTAATGACACTACTTTTCTGTTTCTCTCTGTAGATGTGCGGTGAAGAACACCAACTCAGAAAGCCATCATAAGGTATAAATAACTGAAAATGTGACAACAGCTCTATTGTACTTTGGCAGAGAAGAGCTGTGAAGCACAGGGGTCTTCTATTCTCCTTCAGAAAACTAAGAAACTGACTGATACAATAGACTTTTCTCTATGTATTGGACACCTGGGGGTTGCTTAGAAACTCATCTGTATTAAACAGTGGATGAAACAATTCCAGAGTAAAATGGTCTCAGTGCATGCAATAGTGTCCTTTGTTCTAAAAGGGGATTTGCTTGTTCTCTGACTATCGCATCCTTTGTGTATTTACTGACTAGCTGAAAGAAAAGGTGCATTTCTTCAGTGGAATTTAGGGTAAGAACCTCATGATTTTTTAAAATGAGTCAAGCTCCATCAAAGGACAATACTGAACTCTTTCTCCATCAAGGAAGAAAGGATCAGGAGAGAATATTTTCAAAATCCTAATGAATGCATCTGGCCAGTTTTTACAAGTCCTTCTACAAGTCTTTTGCATGGCAAAAAAATCACCCAATTCTCCCTTACTAATGGGTTTTCAATGTCTTCAGACTTGCTAGAGTGGACTGATGAGCATAAAATAAAGTATCAGTCAGTTCTGTGTGGGTAAAGCCTTGCTGAAATTGGTACAGCAACTATATAGACATTATATATTTGTATTTGCATGTTGCAGTTTTGTGAATGTATTTGTGTGTCTCCAACTGTGTAGAAGAATTTCTTCTTCTGGATCTAGTTAAGTCATTAGCAGATGTTACAGTCCTCAGCTGTCTGATACCACCCACCAGCTGGGACTTGCAGCCTTCACAGCCCTGCCAGAGAGACTGTATGTGTGAGCACTCCCTAATCTGCTTTGGGCAGAATTAGCCCTGTTAATACAAATTGCCTTTTCAAACAGCTGATATTAACCTGGGTGACCTCGCACGAGGAGGACGGCTGTGTTTCTCACATGGCATTTTCCATCACTACAGTTGTGAGATTGGAAAAAGGCAAGAGGTAGGAGGTGACAATTTAACTGCCTTTGCTGTCTGGAAAATGAACAGCCTAAAAGAAAGGGTGAGAAAAAAGCAACAGAGTGAGAAAGAGAAAAAAGAAACATGAGATGCACCGATGGGAAGAGCAGTGATACGGGCCTGAGGAAAAAGCATGGGGCTCTGGCCAGGCTAAGCTGGAGGTATGAGCGAGGAACTCCTGTCTCTTGTTGGGTCTTCCTGGGGAGAAAGGACTTTGTGCATCTTTAGTGAACAAACAAGACTGCATTAAAAGATTTGCTTGGCTCTGGCTTCATTTTTCCCCGTAAGTGAAACAGCAAAAGCTCTGTCTAATCACGTCAATTGAAATGGGCAACGGTAGCCATCTCCCTTCTTGGGAAAGCTAAACATACCTAATACTGGCACTGTGCTTTAACCCTTAACATTGTGGCGTGTGCCACTACCATAGACTGCAGCAAAAATTCTCCATTTTGTTTTAGTGGATTTATTCCACAACAAGAACCACAAACATTGGGAAGCATTAAAGGTACACCCTGCAGCATGGGCATCGATAAAAATTACATTGAGGGGCTTTGACTGAGGAGCTTTAGAGGGTCATGCCTCAGGGGCATAAGGCATAGCTCTTTTTGACCCCAGTCCCAAATGGGACCAGTGTCTGCCTCATCTTCAGCTGCCCCAGGTGAGCTTTCCCGGCAGCTGAGACTGAGGTACAAGAGTGTTAACTGGGGCAGCTGAGCCACTGGTACAGTCCTAATCTGGCTGCAGCAAGGGGAAGTCCAGCAGAAGGTCAGGGCAGGCACCTGGGCATTGCAACGCCTTAAACAGCCACTGCTGAGGCTGCTGGTGCGTTTAGGCAGCCGGACTGCGTAAAGCTCCTTTTGACCACCACCAGGGAACTTATGAGGGCTTTGTGGAAAAAGCATGGAGGAGGAAGAGAGCTTTATGCACTTTTTAAAGCTGCTTTATTTTCTATTACATACTTTGAAGTTTTTTCTAAAGCCTGTTTGGAATGTAAGCATGGGTTAATCACATTTAAGGAGAGATTCATGTAATATGGTGTGATACGGTACTCCCCGTAGAAATCCTTTCCTCTTCTGAGAGGGGAGGGATGAGCAAAGGGAGGATTAATTTTGTGTCCCTTAGCACATTGTGCTACACCATATCTATGATATATTTGAAAATTCAGGGCACAACTGGTGGAACTGAGTGTAGGTGAGATTTGCATCTCTTCTGAAGAAAGGAGGTATAACAGCATGCAGAGTTTTTAACCTGCCAATATTAATTCCAATGAAAGTGTCACAGAGAGATAGAGTTAGCAGTTCTGTGCCATTGGAAAATGCACAGGTTTCCATTTCAGTAATATTGTCTTCTAAAAATAAGCCCTATTCATGCCAAGCATCTGTTTTAATTTGGTTCCTTTTTTTTGATGTCAAATTACTAAACTGGATGAAAAGAAAGGCTAACATTATTTAAAAGGACATGGTATAATTTTACATTTAAGATGTCTCCAAGGAGAGCTATTCAAAGACTAATAGTTTCTCAGGGACTATTTGCTGTGCTATTAGTTTTGATTAGCTCCAGAAATTCACCCCCCCATGCTTAAATCTTTCAGAAAAGTAGTGAAATGAATATTAGGAGAAACAAGACCAATTAGCAATACTTTTCTGAAACAAACACTGGCCATCAGATCAAGCTGTGTGGGTGAGATATTAAACTTCCCGCACACTGAGCATGCCTACTCGCTGCTACTGTTTGCTGACTTAGCACGCCTAAGCTGTCACCTGGAGCTGTAGTATTTATTGATTAGCATTTATACAGCAGCACACATTTTCTAAGCAACACAAACATTAACAAATTTGTTCCAATAGCACCTGTGAAACAGAAAAGCTCATTTTGGAGGCAGAACAGCTCAGTAGGAAAGGCTCTGCACTGTGTTTTAGTCTGTTCTGTTCAGTCCTAGCACATGTCTTTGGATCAGACTGATGAATTTTCAGTCCGTAAAATGACTGCAGTGCTACTCCCACCTTCTTTTACAAAAAGCTCTGGGGATGGAAACCAGTATATCATATTAAGATCTTATAAAAGGGGAAAATGATTACATCAATATGGAAGACAAATACAAGAAACACGGTTTAAATAGACCCCAAAGAGAAACAGAGCCACAAAGGTCCAAATTCTGTCCAAAATACTTAGGTATTTGGCAAGCAATCTAGAGAAGAGAAACATGCTATTACTAAGCTGTAGGAAAACTGCTGCCTGATCCTAGGTCTCAGAAAAGATCTAGTTAGCAGTGAGAAATACCATCATCTCAGACTCTTCAGAGGTCAGCCATGCCAAGGAGAGAGGCACTGTGTGCTTCATGACCCATTGGGAAGGAGGATGCAGGAACCCTTACGCCGGAGGAGGTGTACAACTGCTATACGTCTTGCTCTGAGGCTGAGCTTAAGAGGTGGTCTGCACACATTTCTGTATTTCTGCCTCCTCTGTTTACTTTGTTAAGACTTAAGAAACGCTTTGCTCCCATGTACCTAAAAAGACACCAGCCAGAAATGGCTCTTGCTGCTACAAACGAGTTTGCTGCTTGTAGAAGTGCTCAAGGCACTCCTGGCTCTCTGCCCTGCCTTCCTCTCCCAAGTCCTTCAAGCAGAGCCCAGCACTCTGTACTGGTCCGTCCTTTCTGAAGCTGTAGCTGTTCGAGCAGTGCCTCCTTGGAGAACTGACTTATTTCTATGGGGAGAGTATCTGGCAGAAAGCTGAACACATTTGAATCAAAACAATAGAAAATTGAGACTCACTGAAGTTTTGCAGGTATTTGATGAAACCCACATCTTAAAAAATGAGGACAGTGTATAAAATATGCTACGTTGCCTCCTGCTGTGGTGAGTGAAATTGTACACAGCAGTCCTGGCCCAGCATGGAAGTCAGGCCCTTTGATAAAGTTGTTCGAAAAGGGAAAACCAAGAAAGCCTTCAAAAATACTCTCACAGATCAGACATAAGATTGTCATAGACAACTTTATCCACCACTTCTTTACTACTTCATCCGTTTTACTGTAAATAATTTTCTCTTTCCATCATATCTAGGGGACACCCACCCACGCTATTCATGCTAGTTTCTTTGCAGAGCACTCTGGAAAACAGCCCTCCCCATGCAAATCCAAAGCAGCACAGAGATTTGTGCCTACATCTGCTCTGAAGCCTGCATGGCACCTACACCTACACCTGAAGCCTATGTGGCACCCTATAGCCTGCTGAATCTGGTGCCACACTACCAGCTTAAGTATCCTTCAGGCAGTGAAAAACATCTTTTACTGGAGTGTCTGGACAACAGGATTTCCTGAATCTCAGCTTTATAAACCAAATTTCACAAGACAACATGGTAAATGTTCTTAATAGTTTATCAAGGCAAGAAAGGGTCTTATACCTCTAACCCTGCATTTTGTAAGGCTACATTTCCACTAATGTGACAGATCCAGCTTCTTTGCGTGTGAGGGGGAGGATGGCTCGGTCATCTCCTTGAAAAGTCTGTTTTACCAACTGCTCTCATCATCAGACTTTTTTTCCCCTGAAACTCCCTTTTTTAGCTTCAAGACATTCTGTCTTGTCTTGCTGTCTTTAGCAGCCAAATGGTTGTCATCCATCATTTATATCACCTTAGAGATATTTATAGATTTTGATTGCATCCCACTGGACTCTTGTCTGTCTTACATCATATATATTTGTAGCTCTCTTGATAGAACTTGCCTTGTAATTCTTGCATATTTCCTGCTATAGATTTTATCTAATTTGTTTATATTCTATCTTAAACCATGGATACCAAAATAGCACAGAATCCCACAGGGTTTAGTAGTCCTACCTAGGTACTACAGACAAAACTCACTTACTTATATGCAAGCATGTTAGTAAGACAGAAATCTATATTTTTGTTTTGTTTTCAATTTTATTAGAAAAACTTTAACTGCACTAGCAACATATTTATGCAACGCTTGTCTGATGCTGATATTCAAATCTTTGTATTTCCATCCTACAAATTAGTTGAGTATATTGAACAGCTTCATTACATATCGTTCAGGGAATGAAAGCAAATAGGAGTGAAAATTTGGGGGGAGACTGCAGTCAGATATTTTCTCAGTGAAACATTGGAAAGTATCTTTCAGAATCATCAGTATGATCTTGCAGAGGCAAAAGATATGCTCTTCATAGATAATTCGATAAGCCATCTTGGGGAAGAGCAAGGACAGTTAGAGGCTTATGGAAGCACTCTTATTTCCCTTCAGCTGGGTAACAGGCTTTTTAATGAGGTGTTTTTACATCACATTATATTCTTCCTGATGCCGTTTCCCCCCTCCCCGAGCGTGAGGTGTGATAGAGCCATACTCTCATCCACACAGATCTTACTGTGATAGCCACCCAACCAAGTCGAGAGGAGTTTGCATGACTAGGGATCAAATGAGAACTGAGGCAGGACCTCAGCACCTGATCCATACCCATCCAGCCCATCCTCTCCCTCGCAGAGTCCTGTTACTGCTCTGCTCCAGCAGCAGGTAACTTCTACTAAATTTCTAAGCTAAATTTAAAGGGCATGTATTTTCCAGTGGCTCTGACCTGGACATCTCTGCATATACGTTGGGGCCTGACCCCATACGATGTTCCAGCCACAGGCAGAGGGAGGAAAGGTCGGACCAGCAGTGGATGGGTACCTGCTGGTGTTGACAGGCTGTCAGGCTCAGAGCCAAGAAATCTGAAGTTATCCAGCAAACTTTCCATTCCCTTGCCTATTAAAATTCTTACATATTTATCCATGTTCCACCAGACACTAGGTACCTCCCCGACAGACAAAAATAGACACAAACCCTTCCCTGAAAATTTCATAGTCTGTTTCACTTTAGAGGAAACTCGCTTTAGTGACTTCCTATGATTAAGGAGAAACAAATCTAAGCAAATCTCCCTAAATCTATAGATATCTTAACTGTAAAGGAGATTTGATGACCTCTGAACTGATTTTTTTCTTCTTTTTTTGTTTCCTTTTTCTGTTTTGATAAATAAAGCTTCATGTGTTCAAGATGCCTATTTTCTTTAAAAGAATTGCAAAAAAGTGAGCCATGCTAATAACAATTTTAGAAGATTACCTTTTTTTGTTATTCACATTTTCTGCATTTAGCACTAAACTCCTGACATAACCATAATATAGGTTATGGAGAAAATGTTGTAGAGCCAACTAAATACCACTGTGTAACCTCCTGCCTTCAGATTAGCATGATATTGTATCTACTTACACCAACTGCCTAAAAACAACCAAACCAAGACTGTGAACATCAACAGAAGAGGAAAATGAAGTTTAAAGAAATCATGAAACAACTCTGGAATTCATGCAGCTTTTGTCACTTTATGTCACTCACTATTATTAGCAAATAAATAGAGGTATAGAGCAAGCCTGATTACACAGGCCTGCTAATACCAGCTCTCACGAGTTATTGGCTTCTATTTATTGATAGCATGTTGACATCACTTCTCCGCTGGTACTGCATTTTTATAGCTAATCAAAATGCACCTTCTCCCCAGTCTGCTCCTACCAAAACATGCCGAGATAGATGTAGTTTCAGTGCTTTGTAACTACCAGAATTATATATGAACTGTAGGATTTACTAGGACTCTAGCATAAACTAACGTGTGTCCCAGAGGCAGACATAGACTGCAAAATTTGGCTTTGCTCACAGCTGTGAAACATTTGGAACCAAATAGTTGGTTAGTACATTACAGAGATTGGAAAAAGTCATGCAATTCACATGTGTTTCGAGATCCAAATTCTACTGTAATACTGGCATCTGAAAAAATGGATTTGTCATTTGGGACTCTCTCTACTGTATGTTTTCTTCAAGAAAGGAGAAATGTATACCCTGTTCTTTTACCCAGTCATTCACCCTGGCTCTAACACCATGGAAGGACTGGAAAACCATAAGACTTAACAAGTTAGATATTCTCTTGCCCTGGAGAAGAAAACAGTTGGCATCAAGCTGTTGAACCTGGCACTTATGTCGCCCACCTCTGCAACGTTTGGGGCAGTTACCATATTAGAGGTAGAACAGGCCATAGAAGCAGCAGTTTCTACTTGGCTGTTACCCACCACTAATCTCTCCTGTGGGTAAGGAGTGAATCTTAATTGATTGTCAATTAAATGTCAACTAAACAGACAATCAAGAAAGGGGGATGCAGTCAGGTCCTTTGCAAATTTACTTAATCTGGCATCAGTAAGAAGCACATCTGACAATCCGTTTGAAAGTTTCACTACAAGTAGGGATCCAAGCTTGAAAACCAGCACAATGATTTTAAGTAAAGAAAAACTTTTGGAATAGGCTAATTGCATCAAATCTCTGTCGGGTTTTGAAAAATATGATTCACCAACTCTGAACTGTAGCATTTAGTTTGTTTTCCAAACGAAAGCTCTTAATCTGTTTAGGCTTCCATCACAGACTTTCTTCCATCCACAGAAATCCCTCCCATCTGCTCTAGCATCATTCTTTTACTTAATTGACTTATTTTCTCTAGATACTGATGTGACTGAGATAGCTTGATCTGATTTTCCTTTGCTCCTGACCTCACTGTTACATTTATACCCATGTGAAGCTCGTAACTGTGATCGACAATGCCAGTTCCTTTTGCTATTAAAAACCATTATGCCTGCTGTTGTCAGGTTGATCAATATTCTAGCAGACGAATATGAAATATGTTAGAGGTCCGTCAGAGGAGAAACACTCATTTTTGCCCATCTCTTCTTTCTACCAAAGTCTTATAAAAGATTCAGGAGAATGAACAATATCCTTACTTGTATTTCATAACTTTATACCTTTTTTTTTCGCTTGGGAATGAGATGGAAAGAAGTCTAAGCGTAAAATTTTAAAAGTATCTCAGAGTATGTACATGCAGTAGAATATGATACAAGGACTTGCTAAATCAACATCTACCTGCACTGAACCCAGGTGGCTACTAGTTTCAGGATAGACTCAGTTTGCAGGAAATCTGGCTGTCTACAAGTTTTTCACTTGAATGGTATTGAAATGCTCTCAGAAGTGGAGATATAAATCTGAATTCTTAAATATTGCATTTAGAAGCCTGAGGGCATGTCTGAAATAGAATTAATTATTAGCATTTCATTTTTACAGTTGACATGGAAGAAGAGGGAATAGGTTGCAAGAAAATTAGCTGCTTCTGCAGGTTCAGTGATCGAATTTACAAAGGCAGTTAGATGCCTACAGGTGCAGAGAGGTGTCTAGGGGGACTTTCAAAAGCACCTCGGTGTGTGACGTGCCTAGTCTCACTGAACTCTGAAACAAGTGACATTTCCAGATCTGTTCAAGGGCTTTTACAACACCAGCAAAGAACTTCTTTGCACTGCTAGACACCTAATTATCTCTGTAAGATGGCCCCCAATTAGTTGCAGATGGCCAGCAAAAGGAAAAGGGATGAAATGTTTTGCATTTTAATAAATATATTCTGCTTCTGGGATAGGAAAGGTTTTGTTTTTCTGAGCAGATTTTCCAGCTTTAGTTCTGATTCAAGTTACTCTGGCTAGGTACTCTGCTGTCACGGTATGGCACTGCAAAGCAATAGTAAATAAGGCCTGGTGAGTGGCAGTCTCCATGGAGGGATTATTTACCCAGTGACCACGATGCGTGTCGTCCTGCGGTGATGCCACCACGCCATTTCCTCAACTCCTTCACTATCACCAGCTTTTCCTGGGGAGATGGGACGATGCTCTCTGATGTGTCGGCAGTTCATCTTAAAGAGGGAGCTTTTAATGAGGTGGTGCCAGGCAAACAGGGCTGCTGCCTATCACGCAAACTATCACTGAAGATATTTTTTCCTGTGTTTATTAGGGAGCACTGAGAAAATTATACTTACTGGAAAGAAATCAAAAGAGTCTAATTACAGTGATTTTTATAGAGAGAGTTAAAGGATGCACGTCAAAAGGGACTGGTCTATAATTATGATGTATCAGTTGCAAGTCCTGTGCTATCTAATTACTTGAAATGGGTGGCATTGTGCAATCTTTATGAAAGGGAACTGCTTTGATAACAAAATGATATAATCCCAATACGAAATAAAAATAAAATTGAAAGGAAAGTAAATGAATATATTGGTAGGAATAATAATCAGAGAGGCAGCACTCAGTGTGCTGGAAAGACAGTGCAAACCAAAACCCACCAATGGTCTCCAGCCCAAAATCTGTGCCATGTGTTTGACTCATACAGTGTCAGAAACTGAGATGCTGCACCTGTTGGCCAAACTGGTAGTCAAAATCAAGACATATCAGCATGACAAGAAAAGAGTCGTAACAAGTGGGGGATGAATGGAATAAAAAGGGGAAAGATTAATAAAAACAGGAGAGAGCATAAACCTAGCAATCGAAGTGTTAAACTTCTGGAGTTTTGAGTGTCTCCACATGTTGAGTTTGCTCTGGATCCTCTGGGGTACTCCAAAACCCGGCTGCTGAGTAGGTGCTGGACCGTCTTGGCTTTGAGCACTCGGACATCTTTGAGGACCGAGGTCTTTACATTTTGGTTTCACGCTGTCTGTATTACACTGATAAAACTGTCAGCAATACTTGATATAAATAAAATATTAAAGTTATTACTTTAACATAAATTTTGTTCATTATGGATGTGATTTAATTACACAGAACCCATACCTACTATAACATAATGCCATCTGTTGACAAATGACCTGGACACTGGAAAAATCTAATTTTTCCATTCATTAGAAATGAAAAACCTAGCATGTTCATGCACAAGCCCACGGACCTGCTGGTAGGTCCATGCTCCTAATTATGGTGTAGCCTAGAAAAATCAACCGTTATTTTAACAGTAACATCAACAGATTGCTGGTTATTAGTGGTTTCCAGATTTTTGTGGCCATCACAGGGAGACACCAAAACTTTCATGGACTTTCATGGACACTGCATTATCATCAGTCTTGTAACAGAAAGTAAGACTGAATAAAAGGATTAATATTATTCTACTGACTACCTGCAGCTCATTTATCTCACGAACTGCAGTTTGGATCACTTCTTTAGGCTCTCATCATCTCATTTAATAGCAAATACACAATCTCATTTATAAACCAAGTTTACAGGTATTTTCTAAAATTTTAAAATAAAAGAAGTAGAGCAGCAATTGGCTAGAATCCCTTGTTTACTGCAAGTTTGGTAAATACATTTCTCTGTACTGATTTCAAGAAGCTACTTTGTCTTATGATCATTTAAGCAACCTGTTCCCATCAGATCATACAGAATGAAAGGATCTGACTTAACTGTCCATGTATTTTCAAAATCATTATACTAATTCCTCATTTAACCTAATCTTGTATCTTTTTAGTACAAGAACAAAACCATGAAATACTTCTCTATCATATAAGTGGTTTAATTGCTACACATTTTTCTGAAAGAAAACTGAATGTTTGGTACTCTCCTTCCGAGCTGTAACCTCACAACCACTTGCCACATACGTTGATCTGTTCTGCCCTCTGTAATAGCTGCATACTGTTTATTCAATAGCATTTAACAGAGATTGTGATTTAGTCCTCAGAACAAGACCTTCCAAAATGGTTTTACTGAAGTTTTTCCCTATCAGAAAAGGTTCCCTCATACCTACATCCTAGCAGCTTCCTGGACTCTGCGGCTGCGGTGACTCTTTTATGTAGCATTGCTTGACCAAGTCTAAAGTTCATTGACTTGTCTTTAGTGTCCAGCTAAATTCCACAGAATTAATATTCTAAATCTCTGCTGAAGATTGCCTTTTGCTCTTTTGTGTAGCATGTTGGTGTTGAGTGTCAATGAAACAGAAGGAAATCTGAGTTTTTGAAGGTGATCATGGTTTTCACTGGCAAATCTGTCTAATTACAATGAAAAATGTCAGAACTAAATAACTTAAGAAGAATAAAATGCTATTTCAACTTTGCAATAATTTAAAATGCTATTTTGTTTATTTATGATGATTCAATGTAGGATCTGTTAAAAATCTTACCTAGTTGGCAAGGATCATGGCTGAAATAATTAGCAGGATTTCCATGCAAGACTGTAAAGGTTTTTTCCATACAGGAAATTTATTTGATGAGATTAAGGTGTAAGAAATAATATAAGGCTTATCATGAAACCTATCATCTTCCAAAAGAAGAAAAAACAAACCCTGCCCAAAAAACAACCAAGCAACACCCACCAACAAGAAATAAGCCAACAAAATATCCACTGACCGCACTGCTGCCCAGGCTGGCAGAGTCACAATCACATTTCTGGCACCTACCACAAGGCTTTCTTACCTTCACTGCAAACTCTGTTTCTGTAGCTTTATGCACACATCTCTTGCACACTGAATAGGAGCCAATTCCTATGTCTTCCTTGATCTCATATCCATCGGTAAAGTGAATGTTGTTCCCATGTAACTGCTAGAGGGAAAGACAAAAGAAACAAGGTAATTGGGACACGGGTATGTAAAAGCAAGGACTACCCTCGTTTTAATAAAGGAAGTGCTTGGTCTCATCTCTTTCAGAGCTCTTTTGCCCTTAGTAGGTTTCTAAGTCCAGTTAAAAAAATCTGAAGCTCTTTACTTAAACAAGTGTATCCCCTCCCTTTTTAACCTTTTCCCAGTCTGTAAGACAGAGTTGTCCATGTAGAAGTAATGGCAAAAAAACAGTGATTTTCCAAGCTATTTATGGGATGCAGACAATCATCTCCCATTAGAAATTCACAGGAATCTGCAGGCCCAGCCCTCCTGACAAACCCACATATCTTGACAATATAAACTTATTTCTAATTACTGATGGGCCAGGTAACTTATAAACTAAGAGCTTCACAGTCTTCAAAATAGGTACCCTGCATATGGGGTGTGCCTCTGGGCTACTGGATGCCTTGTCTGGGATGTGTTTAATTAATACGTGAGAGAAAGGTTATTTTTTTAAGCCAACCTAATTTAAGAAAATATATTATTAGTGAAAATAGTAGGAAAATACTTTAAAATTTCTAAGTTTATTTATTGAAGGGTATAGAATGACCTATGGCATCATAAGTTCATAGGCCCTTTGGAAAATGTCTGGGCAGGTGGACTGGTTGGATAGTGAAATCCAAATCTGAGGCCTTGCTGCAAATTCCATCCTGGGACTCAAGAAATGGCCAGCAGCTCTAAAAATCCTCCAGGATACTCTGTCTATAAATGTAACCTCAGTAGCAAAGGCCACACAGGACCTTCTAAATTATAAGTTAGGCACGTGTTAACATTCAAACGTCTTTACAAAGCAAACCACAAGAATATATATAAAATTTCTGGGATGTAATTGCTTGGGTAACATTACACTTACAGTTGCATAAGAAAATCTTTAAGAATATGGCATATTCCACTGTAAATTATTAAAATAGGAATGAAAACTATGAAAACCACAGGCAGGGACACTCACTTTGTGGCATGTATACCTCTGGCTGTGGATAAGAGAGGAACTTTTTCCTTGTGGGAAAATTTGCCACATCTTTGAGCAGCCTAGTTCTTTGTCCCAGTTCACTGTTCCTCTGATGTATTGAGCCATTTGTAGCAATTTATTTCTAGTTTATCATAGAATCATAGACTGGTTAGGGTTGGAAGGGACCTTGAAGATCATCTAGTGCCGACCCCCCTGCCATGGACACGCAGGGACACCTCCCTCCAGACCACGTTGCTCAGAGCCCCGTCCAGCCTGGCCTTGAACACTGCCAGGGATGGGGCAGCCACAGCTTCTCTGGGCAACCTGCTCCAGTGTCTCACCACCCTCACTGTGAAGAATTTCCTCTTAATATCTGATCTAAATCTGCCCTTGTTTAGCTTAAAACCATTTCCCTTATCCTTTCACTACACACCCTTGTAAAAAGTCCCTCCCCATCCTTCCTGTGGGCCTCCTCAGGTACTGGTAGGCTGCTGTAAGGTCACCTTGAAGCCTTCTCTTCTCCAGGCTGAATGTAGTTTAAATTACAGTAACTGGAGAGCAACTTGTAGGGGAATGGCAGCAAAGAACCAAGTGTCTGGCAAGTGTCCTTCCCCCATCAAGCCGCTCTGGGTTACGTGAGCATGCTCAGGCTTTTGTATGACAGCAACAGGAACATGGTGGCCTCTTACCCCCAGACTCCATGTCTGTGGGAGCCTACAGCAATAGTTCATCGAGCCCCTTTACCGACACAGACTTTATCATGTAACCCAAGACAAAATTGTTGAGAATGACATGCATTCACCGAAGAAACAACAGTTACCTGCCCTGTATGCACAACTGGAATAGTGTTTCAGGTATTCAGAAGTACTTGTCATTTCAGTTGTGATAAGGTGTGATTCCTATTTCCTTTGTAAAGGCCGTGGAGAATGTGAACTTAAAGATAAAAGCCTTTGGGAAAGAATTTTCATTTTCCACCTCCTACATGCTGCATGTAAACACCTCCTACCTATGCTGGGTAGCTGTGAAATACCAGCGAGAATGCAGAGGCAGTTTAAATACACTATGCACATATGTATCTGCCCATCAAATGTGAAGTGTAACATCAGCACCAGTACCTGCACAATTGGATGGACGGTGATTTTGTGCATGTCTTGCTGGGTAGGCTCCTGCACCAAGTTAGAAGCAACAAAGCTGAACCCTCTGAAAAGATGGTGAGCATTGGCACTTGGAGGAACACCTGGGGAATCTGTAGGAGAAGGAAGAAAATGGCCTTATGAGCTGCACAAAGATCAGGAAGTAATAGCACAGCACCTGCAAAGTCACCTCTGCCAGTCAACAGCAGATCCTGGCAGACACACGTGAATATAATCCATCCTTTTCCTCTGGATCTGAACAGTGAGGGGTACTGTTTGCAAGGATCTCACCTCTTGGATACAGAGGTTTTTTTCACAGTGCATGTTCAGTCCTAAGCAAAGCACTGCCTGTGGCAGGAGTCTGCACAGAGAGAAGGCACGGGATGGTGAGGCTAGGAGAAAGACGAGTGGCTCAAGGCAGGGCACCCCTTTGACTTAGCAGAGGTTCTCCAGGGAGTGAAAAAAAGCTGCAAGATGCTATATCTGTTCTTCTCAGCACACTTTGACTACAGAAATTACAAAGGCTAAAGTGCTTTCTGGGTAATGTGGTATGTTGCGTGGGTCAGGAGACTGCAGAGAAGACAGGAACTAAAGCAGGTGTAAAAGCGTGATGCTCCTGTAGTGGTGGTTTGCAGCCTCATAAGGATCTTTCTGCAGCAGAGCTTTAGGAGCTGGGACCTATTCCAGGGAAGATGGTGGTTGACGTGTCCTCAGGTGAACAAAATGGCTAGCAGTGTTTTAACTAACCTTCATGGAGATTTTGTCCTCACTCCTTCCCCTGACATGGCAAATCCAGGGGAGGAATGGCTGGAGATAAGAGAGCCCTGAATTACTCTACCTTTGGAACAAAATAACTAGAGAGTAGTTCCTGGTACCTATGCCACTGCTCTGTGAGAGAAACAGCCTGCGAAACCAAGAAGAGTTGTGCCTCACTTAAAATTCTGAGAAGCTTTAAAGAGATCTTTCTCGCCCATTATGTTTTGTCCCAGGCATTATTATAAGCAAGCAGGAGTTGCATTGCAAACCATTCTGGGGTAGCTGTCTGGGTATTAGAGAACCTATAGTACTCAAACTTGCTCACCTTTTATTTGTTCTATTTTTTGTCCCCTCCCCCTTCACATTTCTTGCAGTGTAACACGTGATTTACCATGGCAAAGTTACAAAGCTAAACTTCCTTTAGCAAGCTGTCTCCTTGGACGAGTGTGTAAATACCCAGTTTCACTGGAGGAAAGAAAATATATCCCCACTGGACCTTATATCTGACTCACCTACCTACACCATCAGCACCACCCATTAGTATGAAGGGTAACGGTGTGAAAGACTGATTCTGCTTGAGGCCCCAAGAACACGTGAGAATGTATTTCCTGTGGGGACGCTCCCTGTATAAATCTACTGGTCAACTGAACAGAGGATCTGAAGCCAGAATATGGTAACAACAAATTATCTGCTCAGAAATAAACAAAACTGAGACTGCAGCTAATTCTATATCTCATTACCTCAAAGCCGCCTCAGCTTTGACAGGAGCCAAAAATAAAAACAGCAAGTCAGACCTTACTGCAAAGTACGTGGAGAAGCTTGTCTTTTGGTAAAATGACGTGGGCTATTTGTTTATCTCAATGTATTGATGGGCACTCTCCTTGCAAATACTCGGATGAATCACACCAGACCTCTTGCATCACTGGGTACTTCTTACAATGGCATAGATACAACAGTGATTTTCCAGGGAGGATTAATTTAAGAGGAAAGAATGTTTGTTTTAAAAAAGGAATTACAATGACTCAAATCTGAACAGTCCTGAACTTCAGAAAAGCTGTGATCTGGCTATAAAGTGTTAGGTCATCTCAATTTAAAAATAACTGTTCCTTCATAATTCACTGTCAATCTCTCCATCAAACACTGTAGAAGAACTACTGATTACTTGGTGTTCAATATTAAATATTCATCACCACCAACTGATATACCCATCATAAGAATTAAATTACTTGGTGTTCAATATTAAATATTCATCATCACCAACTGATACACCCATCATAAGAATTATATGTTAAAACACCTGTGTTAAGTGCAAAATTATGTTTAAATCATGTTAATTGACTGATAGCTATGAAACCTAAAGAATTTTTCTAGTCTTTATCAACCAGAGTCATTTCATATGTCTGAATTAGACCCACTTGCAAACACCAATCTTGTATAATGGTTATCTTTCTCCCTGTGAAAGTCATAATGCTTTGTCCCACTAGAGCATCTAACTTTACAGGATTTTCAAAGACTTCATAAATCTTAAGTAATTTACTTCATTATGCTTCACTGGGGTTAGCAAATATTATTATCGTATCCGCAGAGGAGGAAATTTAGATACTTCATGTGCAATCTTACATATTTTTTCTCAGCAGTAAAGCCAGCCTAAGAACCCCCTGCTCGTTACAGCATGCTACCCCATCACTTACAACAGTACAAACAGTGGACTGAAATCTAAGTTGGATCACCAGAACAATCTTGGTTTGAGACTCTTGTTCAAATCACTATTTATAACCTGGATTGCTTCAGTTTCCCCATGCCCCATAAGGAGCTGAGTCAGCACAAATGAGATGTTTCCCAAGTCCACCACTGTGGACCAACAAGCAGCCAGAAAAGGTGACTCTAATTCAGACAAGTCCCTGAGAAAAAGTGATGTGAAACTATACCCATAGAGATGAACTGTCAATGTCAGAAACCACATCTTTGGGGCACTCAGCAATGAGGTTAGGAATTCACAGGATCACAGGAT